>SZWC01024312.1:11668-25120 GCA_023375785.1 Penium margaritaceum
GGGAGGGAGAGGGAGGAGGGAGAGGAGGGAGAGAGAGGAGGAGGGGGAGAGGGAGGAGGAAGGGAGGAAGGGAGGGAAGGAGGCAGGGAGAGAGGGAGGAGGGGAGGGGGCACATGGGGGACGAGGAGGGAGAGAGGGGGGACGGGATGGAGGGGGATGGGACAGAGGAAAGGAGGGAGGAGGAGGGAGGAAGGGAGAGAGGGAGGCAGGGAGGCAGGGAGGCAGGGAGGCAGAGAGGCAGGGAGGCAGGGTGGCAGGGTGGCAAGAAGGGAGGGAGGTAGGGAGGTAGGGAGGCCAGGATGGAGGGTGGGAGGGCGGGAGGGAGAGAGGGAGGTGGGGAGAGAGGGCGGGAGGAGTTATGGTTAATCGGCCCTCTTTAATACACTGCGTATGTTATGTATACTACACATACAACATCCTCGTTTCCTAGAAGTTTACTTGTGGTTATACACTTCTTTTATCACTCTTTTTTCAGTGAACAAGATACATCTTCTCCTATAAGATAACTTCAAATATGATTTGTTCATTTTCATTGTTTATGTTACACAAAAGTTCATCACATATGCAAGAAATCTTAGGAGGTACATTTGTGTCCTGCAAATTGATTTGTGGTCATTTTAGTCGTGCACTGTATTTGATTGAGTCCTTGCGGTGTGCCGAAGGGAACTTTTTATCCAGTAACAGGCTATGTGGTGACTTCTTGACATGTTTCGAAGGGGAGGCGCACGTAGTTCGCACAAGGTCCTTGGTGGTCCCCCCCCCCCACCCCCCACGATACTTTGAATGTATCTGGGGAGTGTATCTCTCAGTGTATCGTGGAGATGCGAAAAATTGTACACAAGTGTATTCTCGTACGTACGATCCTCCCCCTCCCCCCCCCCCCCCCCAAACACCCAATGTGTATTGGGGGAGTGAATCGGGCAGTGTATCGTACGCAAGCACAAAATTGTACACAAGTGTATTCTCGTACGTACGATCCTCCCCCCCCCCCCCCCCCCCCCTCTCGAGTGGAAAGTGTATCTGGAAAGTGTATCGGAAAGTGTATCTGATAGACACCACCAAAAATACACTAGTGTATCTGCTATAAAGGTGTACAGAGTCCATCCTGACCGTGCATTGAAGACATCGGATGGTTCGGAAACGAGAAATATCAAAAGTACTCTCGCATACATTGTGCTTGACCGGCGACTTGGCAGTAACATGACGGTGCAACACTGGGCCCCCCCCCACCCCCCAAACACCCAATGGGTATTGCGGGAGTGAATCGGGCAGTGTATCGTACGCAAGCACAAAATTGTACACAAGTGTATTCTCGTACGTACGATCCTCCCCCCCCCCCCCCCCCCCCCTCTCGAGTGGAAAGTGTATCTGGAAAGTGTATCGGAAAGTGTATCTGATAGACACCACCAAAAATACACTAGTGTATCTGCTATAAAGGTGTACAGAGTCCATCCTGACCGTGCATTGAAGACATCGGATGGTTCGGAAACGAGAAATATCAAAAGTACTCTCGCATACATTGTGCTTGACCGGCGACTTGGCAGTAACATGACGGTGCAACACTGGGCCCCCCCCCACCCCCCAAACACCCAATGGGTATTGCGGGAGTGAATCGGGCAGTGTATCGTACGCAAGCACAAAAATGTACACAAGTGAATTGATACACTTGTGTACAAATTCTGCATCTCTCCAGATACACTACCCAATACACCCCTGCAATACACTATTGACCTCACGGGGGAGGGGGGGGGACATCGTGCCCCCCCCCCCCCAGTGGAGAGTGTATCTGGGCAGGGTATTGGCGGGTGTATCTGATGGACACCACCAAAAATACCCTAGTGTATCTGCAGAAGGGGTTTCTCGAGAAGGGGTTTGAGAGTTTGCAATCGCGAACTCTCAAACCCCTAAGTGTTATGTGCTGAACCGACGCGAACTTGGCAGGCCCCGGCAAGTAACAAAATTTAACCCCAACCCCTCAATGCAACTCGGGGGTTTGGCTCCGGTTCGGGGGGGGGGGGGGGGGGGGGGGGGGGGGGGTGGGATTATTGCGAAGGGGTTTGAGAGTTTGCAGTCCTCAAACCCCTAGTGGCACGAGGGGGTTTGCTTCTCGTTTGATGGCGAGATTGCTCGAGGGCAAAATCGAGCGTTCTCATCGCTTCCGACATCGGCGAAGACGCTGATGTCAGAAGCAAGTGACGTCGCCCTCAAAGTCGGCGAGGTTTGACTTCGAGGGCGAAGTCACCTCGCTCTTTTGCCCTGTGCACGTGGAGGCGAGTGTAATGTTTTGGACCCGATTAGCCGCAATAGGAATACTTCACCAACTTGGATCAAAGTACATAAATGTACATTACAAAGTATGACGACAAGAATGGGTCCGGTAAGATGAAACAAGCATAATACAAAAAGTGTAGCAGAATAAAATGGCACACATTTGACACTATTATATCTTACACCCATGTGTTGTTCAAAATTCAGATCTATTATTATGAAGAAAAATTTGAAGATACAAAACTCAAACGAAGTTCAACAAAGCTTCCAGGGTAGTGTACATTGAAACACCTGTGTATTTAGGATATACATGTAACCTCCAGGAAGCATTCCTATTGATGGTAGCTCATTTCCAGGAAACATCCTTCACATATGTTCCAAAATTGTACACTAGTTTATCGGTGTGTACTTTTGGGTCGATTGACCATAAATGGGTGGGAGACAGGGAGGGAGGGAGGAAGGGAGGGAGGGAGGGAGCAATGGGATGAGAGAGGAAGGGAGTGGGGGAAAAGGAGGTGGAGAGTGGGAGAAGGGAGGGAGGGAGGAGAGGTAGGGAGGGAGCACGGAAGAGGGAAGAAGTGGCGGGGAGGGAGGGAATGAGAGAGAGAGGGAGGGAGGGAGACAGGGAGGCAGGGAGGCAAGGAGGCAGGGAGGCAAGGAGGCAGGGAGACAGGAAGGCAGGGAGGCAGGAAGGTAGGGAGGCAATGAGGGAGGGAGGCAGGGAGGGAGGGAGGCAAGGAGGGAGGGAGGCGGGGAGGAAGAGAGGGAGGGAGGGAGGGAGGAGGGGAGGGAGGAGGGAGGGGAGAAGGGAGGGAGGGAGGGAGGGAGGAAGGGAGGCAGCAAGGGATGGAGGGAGTAAGGGAGGGAGGGAGGGAGGGGAGGGAGGGAGAGAGGAGGGATAAAGGGAGGGGGGAGGGGCAAAGGGGAGGAGGGGGGAGGCGAGAGGGAGGAGGCTGCACACGAATCCAGGGATTCGTGAATCCGGTTCACAAATGTCGAATGCAGATCCGGATTCACAGATTTTGATCTACCCTCAGGTTTTCTTTGGGATTCACGAATCCTTGAATAGAATCCAGGTTAACCTCCCAAGGGGGTCTTGGTCTGTAAATGCAGACTGAGACCCGCTCAATTCCGGAAGACAGAAACTCTGACTACCTCTGACCACTTCGCTCTCCTATTCGGACATCCAAACCATGGACATTCTCATGTTGTCGGAGATTTGCGCCTATGAACCCTCCGCGAGCAAATGTCACCACCTTGCATGCATGGGACCATCAAAATCACAACATTACATGCTATTAGTTGAAGATGTTGCTAACAGGTTTTCAAGTAACCACGTGTATCTCACCACACCAGAACAATGTAATTGATGTCCTTTGTGTCAATGTGCCGGATAGCAACGGTCTAGAAAACGGGTCTCGGCATGGGAGGCTGCCAACCGCTCTTAGTATTGTAACCAAGACAACATATCACCCTTGAACAAGGGATCCACACTTTATGTTCTGTGGTTTACAACCTCACAAAGTCCGCATGTTGGTCTTTAGTGTCTACCTTTGGTTGGACACTCTGTGAGGAGTCTCAAAGGCCAGAACTGTAAATGGATGCATGCAAGGTACAGGCTTTTATACTTGCAGAGCTTTGGTAAAGCTTCTGCTTGTAGTGGCTCCACTGGAGCCAACCTCAACCTACAGTCCTACTTGGCGCGTCCTTAGACCGCCAAGTGTCATCCTGAAGGCAGGCTTCAGTAAGCTTCCTAGAAGCTTCCTCTCCCAGTTTTGGGCCACAAAGAAAATTGCGACCATTGTGGGGTTTGAACCCGCAACCTATCATTTGAGACCTCCAGTGCCTATTCAACTATGCCAAAAAGGTGTGATTCCTATGATGAGCCACAGGAGACATACCCATTATGGCCAGTGCATTCCTGGCCCATCTCAGTAAAGACCAAGGGGACGTACTCCATAGAGCAGTGCATGCCTTGTCTGTATGTGTAGCTAGCCAGCTAGGCAGTGGACAAGGTGCATACTATTTCAACAAATCTCTCCCTTGCACCTCTGTCCATCTGGCGCTTACTGGGCTCCATCAATGCCTTGGGGCTCACCCTTCCTCTACCGCACTCCTCATGCCGAATCCAAGAATCCCTGCATAGTACAAGTCGATCTCCAGCGGCTTAGTCATGCAGAGAGCAAGCATGCTCTTTGTTCTGCAGTGCTACAAGTCCACCACGTTCTTCATGACCAGGTCACGTGAGTAGTGGTAACGTATGTCGATGTGCTTCATTCGCCATGAGATGATCTCATCTTTAGCCATCAAGATGGCGCTCATGTTGTCCACGTGCACGACCGTGGCATCCTTCTGTGGCACTGTCATTTCACCAAGAAGGCTGCGTAGCCACTGAGTCTCCTTGCACAACTCAGACAGAGCAACGTACTCTATCTCAGTCGTGGACACGGAAACACAATCCTGCTTCTTGCTAGCCCATGAGATGGCAGAGCCATTCAAGATGCACACGTATCCAGAGGTGGATTTCCTGTTGTCGAGATTTCCTCCCCAGTGAGCGTCGGTGTAACACTTCATGCAAAGGGGTTCCGTTCCATCTTGGCCTCCAAGGACGAGGCCCATGTGACATGTCTTTTGCAGGTAGCGCAAGATGCGCTTGACTGTCTGCCAATGTTGTGGCCCAGGGTTGGCCACGAATCTGCTCACTTGTCCCACAGCATAGCAGATGTCCGGACGAGTCCCTACCATGGCGTACATGATGCTACCCACGGCGGACTGGTAGGGGATGTCTTGCATCTCCCTTTGTTCTGCTTCGTTCCTTGACGACATGGAGGCCTTCAGATTCGTATCGTTCGTCACTGGAGTGCTGATAGGTTTGCAGTCTTCCATGTGGTAGCGCTTCAGTACCTCACCGATGTATTTGGTTTTGTTGAGTTCGATGGTGCCTGCTACTCGGTTGCGGTGGATGGCGATCCCGAGGTAGTACTCAAGAGGACCCATGTCCTTCATCTTGAACCTTTTGCTGGGGTCAGACTTCAGCTCATCCAACAACTCGACCGAAGACGAGAAGATGATCAGATCATCCACATACAGTGCAACCAGCATAAGCCCTCTCCCATCATCGCGCACGTACATGTTCGGGTCATTCTAGCAATGTGCGAAGGAGAGACCGGCCATGAAACTGTCCATCTCTTTGTAACACATCCTTGGGGCCTATTTCAGCCCGTAGAGCGCTTTCACCAACTTGCGCACCTTGCCCTTGGGCGCTTTGACTCCTTTGGACACCTCCATCAGCACTTCCTTTTCAAGTTTCCCGTAAAGAAAAGCTGTCCTGATGTCCATCTGGTGTATCTCTAGGTTCTTTGTGGTTGCAATGCCGAGGAGAGAGTGGATGGAGGCAAAGGTCACGACGGGCGCGAACATCTCATCGTACTTGGAGCCCGGGCGTTGAGAAGACCCCTTAGTCACTACCCTTGCCTTGAACTTGTCGATGATGTCGTCTTGCTTCTTTTTCACTCGGAGGATCCACTTGGATCCCACCACGTGGGCCTTGTCGGGTCTATCTATCACCCACGTGTCGTTCTCGGCAATGGACGCGAGCTCGCTGTCCACTGCCTCCTTCCACTTGGCCGCATCTGGATTATTCATCGCCTCTGCCACTGTGGATGGCTCTCTCTGAGCCATGCACGACCAGCTAAGGCCGGTCCAATCATCCTCATACTGCAAAGGTGCTTTCTTTGGTTGCAAATTGCGCCGGGGTGCTGGTGCGGCTTCTTGCTTTGGTGCTGGTGCTTCCACAAGTGGTGGTTTGTTGTCGTCATCATCGTTAGAAGAGTCGTCAGACTCCAAGTCAGACTCGGAAGCTCCGGACGCCTAGGTATCCGCATCTATGCCAGATGCTATGTCATCCTCCGCAGCTTCTCTCCTATTCCCACCACATGCTGGCAAACCGAGCCAGTTCTTGGGTGCTTGGTCTCCGGACTCAAGCAACACTATCCACTATTCCGCTTTTGGAGCGAGGATCGGGTCCAGCAGCTCTCCCTTTCTAAGGGTGCGTTCGTCGAACACGACGTCGCAACTCCTCACGAGCTTGCCTGCTGCCTGGTCCCAAAGCCGATAGGCTTTGTGTGACGTGTCGTACCCAACCATGACGCACTTCTTGGAACGTGCATCGAGCTTGCCTCCACCTTGTCCCGATTGGATCTTCACCCATGCAGTTGGCCCGAACACCTTCAGATGAGATGTGTTGGGTTTCTTTCCGTGTTTATCACAAACTCAGCTTGCCATCATCGAGCCTCTTCACTCGGAAGAGTGGAGGCAACATGACGATGCAGTTCAAAGGACACCTAGCTGGTGCTCCCGTGAACGTACTTGCTAACACTAAAGGATACGACTCATTTGTTAGCCTTGGCTTTACCCGACAGATTGGCCTGAAGTACGAGTCATCGAATGGCGCAGTTGTTGTCAGTGACAACCGTACGGTACCTGTGATCGGTACTTGTAAAGCAAAAGTTTGTATTCAAGGATACACACCGAGTGTCACGTTGAAGGTACTTAACCTTCTTGACTCATTTGACGTGGTGTTAGGTGATCTCTGACTCCGTGAAAACAAGGTTCTAATGTGCTTTGAATCAAAGCGTTTGATCCTCCAAAAAGGACAGCGTCGCTTTACGTTGATTCTGAGTACGGAATTATCGCCGACCCGACTCATAGTCCATGCTAGCTTGTCTGCGATGCAGGTCAAGAGACGTATTCGACAAGGTTGTCGATACTTCTTGGCTCAGCTACAGGAATTGGAGGATGACGTGAAGGAAGACACGCCACAAGAGGTCAAATCTCTATTGGTGGAGTTCTCAGATGTATTCCAAGACCCACCGGCTGGGCTTCCACCAGAAAAACTCATGGGCCACACGATTCTCTTGCAACCAAAGGCAACTCCTCCGTTCAGACCCATGTATTGCCTTAGTCAAACAGAAAGGCGAGAGGCCGAATGCGAAATTAAAGAGTACCTTGTAAAAGGGTGGATCGAGCCAAGAAGCTTGCCGTACGGTACGCCGATCCTTTTGTGAACAAAAAGGATGGTGGTTTACGCATGTGCGTCGATTACCGGGTGTTTAACAAGCTGACGGTGAAAATCGATTCCCCTTACCGCGGATTGAGGACCTTTTTGACCAACTCCAAGGGGAAAAGGTTTTTTCGTCCTTGGATTTGCCCCAAGGGTACCATCAAATTGGCATCACAGAAGATGATGTTCCCAAAACTACGTTTCGAATGCACATGGGACACTATCAGTTCTAGGTGTTATGCTTCGGGCTAACGAACGCCCCGGCAACCTTCCAAGGAGAAATGAACCGAACGTTCGCCAAGCAACTCGGTCAGTTTATCTTAGTTTACCTAGATGATATCCTGGTTTTCTCCAAATCAATGGAACAGCAAATAGAACAACTGCACGAATTCCTCGCAATCCTTCGGGAACAAAAGCTCAATTCGTAAGTGAGAAAGTGCAAGTTTACACAAGATGAGCTCGAATAACTTGGACACATCGTCGGCAAGGAAGGCATCCGTATCGACCCACAAAAGGTCCGAACCGTTGTAGACTGGCCACACCCGAAACGTGTTGGGCAGATTCGGTCTTTTCTCGGCCTTGCAAACTAATTTCAACGGCTTATGCAAGGGTATTCGACCCTGGTAGCACCGCTAACCAGGCTCACGTGAAAAGACGTGCAGTAAGAATGGACATCTGATTGCGTGAATGCTTTTCTCAAAGTCAGTGAGTTTCTATCCAGAGCGCCCGTCCTAGCCGTTCCGGATCCATCGCAACCGTGGGAGGTTCGATGTGATGCGTCGGTAGTAGGACTCGGAGCCGTCCTCCTGCAGAACGGTCACCCAGTTGCGTATGAGAGCCGGAAGTTCATCCCCACGGAAACGCGGTACACGGCTGGGGATCAAGAACTCCTTGCAGTAGTACACGCTTTCAAAATGTGGCATTGCTACCTCAAGGGTGCTGAAGGGGGTGTGACGGTCGTGACCGACCATAATCCATTGGTGGTTTTTCGAACGCAACCGAACCTGTCAACACGACAGGCGCATTGGAGTGAATACCTGAGCCGATTCTTGTTCACATGGGATTATCAGCCAGGACGCATCAATGTGGCCGATCCACTAAGCCGACAGCCAATGGAAATTAAAACAACCACCGAGGTCAATGGGTGTTTTGTGGCCATTGCAACAGCAACAATACAATCACCAGATCCCCCTGCACCTCCGCAGCAACCACCACGAGAGATTATCCACTACAACGGTTTTGTTAATAGGATCCGGATGGGAAACCGTGTGAATTCTTGATTTCAAGACTCTCAAAATCTGGACAAGTAGAGCTTGGTGGAGGCTACATGAATCTTCTGGCATGGAGAACAAGTTGTACCAAACTCGGGAGACCTTCGAGCAAAGATTATTTCCCAGTTCCACGACCCGCCAGTCGTAGGTCATGTGGGACCTCGAAAGACCGGACAGGCACTCTCGGACCACTATTGGTGGCCAGGATGGAGTGTCGATGTCCGTAAGTATTGCATGACATGCGACCCATGTCTTCGGAATAAGGCTAGAAACAAGAAGCCTGCTAGACTCCTCCAACAACTTACCACTCCTGGGACTCCATGGGAGTGCGTCGGTATGGACTTCATTACTGGTCTTCCGGACACGGCCCGTGGTCACGATACAATACTAGTGGTTATTGATATTTTGATGAAGATGACACACTTCATTCATACAACCAGTGANGACTCCTCCAACAACTTACCACTCCTGGGACTCCATGGGAGTGCGTCGGTATGGACTTCATTACTGGTCTTCCGGACACGGCCCGTGGTCACGATACAATACTAGTGGTTATTGATATTTTGATGAAGATGACACACTTCATTCATACAACCAGTGACGTGCACGCATAGGAGACCACTCGTCTCTTCTTGGAGGGTGTCGAAAAGTACCACGGCTTGTCGTTGCGCATTATCTCCGATCGAGATCGAAAATTTGCTAGTTGTGGCAAAAGATGCACGAGTACTTCGGCAGTGAGTCGCAAATGCCGACAGCGTTTCACCTTCAAATTGACGGACAAACAGAGCGCATAAACCACACTCTGGAACAAATGCTCCGCATGTACGTGGACCCTGCCATGCATGACTGGGACCAATTCCTAGCACCGACAGAGTTTGCGGTAAACAACTCGGTGAACCTACAGCCTGTGGAAATGAGAGCAACTTTGGTGGTTGCTTTAATTTCCAGCCTTTTAAAGTAACCACCGAGTTTGCGGTGAATAACTCGGTTCACACCGTTTGTGTTGAACAGTGGTCGGCATCCAGTGGTGCCCTCTTCATTTATGAAGAGCGAGAGTACAGGAGGACATGTTCTTTCTGCTCAAGCCTTTGTGGAGCACATAGACTCCTTGTTACAGGAGGCGAAGGGTCACCTTCAAGCTGCTCAGCAACCACATAAGGCATATGCAGACAAAAGTCACCGTGAGATCTCGTTTGACATCGGTGACAAAGTGCTGCTTAACACTAAGAATCTTCGGCTAAAGTCGCCAGGGGCACGAAAACTTCTACCGAAGTGGATTGGGTCATTTTCCATCGTTGCACGCATCGGGTCAGTGGTATACCGATTGCTACTTCCACCGAGTATAAAGATACATGACGTGTTTCATGTGAGCCCGTTGGCTCCATACACGGCAGAGGGAATCGTTTAGCCACCACCGGAAGTCCTTGCGCCTACTTCAGCACCGAGACTGTACTCTCCGGTCGCGGGTTGTTAAGGAATACCTTGTTCATTGGGCCGAGTGTGGACCTGAACATAACTCATGGGAGCCCGAATCTTGGTTGCCCACAGGGGTGGTCAACAAGTATTGGAGCGAGCTGGCAGCTCGCAATGATCGACGCATGTCAGGGGGCACTACCTAAAAGGGAGAGGTCGCTAGCCGTGCTAACCAACAAGCTACAGCTTAGGTCCAAGTGCCAAGCCCGTATTCATGTTGTTAGTGTGTGTGGCTTCCACCTGTCACGAGCGACGGCAAGGAGAGCAGCGGTACAGGAGAGCGCGACGACATGGTCCTGGATGTGGACCCTGGAGACACCGGCGCGTCGGCAAGTGGTGGACCACCCACTCGGAGCTGACTGACGACTGCCCCAGCGTCGTGGATGCTGTCTCGGACCTCCTGCATGTTTTCTGCAGCCTATCCTTGATGCGGACGCAGCTGGCACCAGAGCACCGACGAGTGGTGGCTCCATCCACCAGTAGCTGCCAGAGAGCTGCCACGACGCCCTGGGTGCTTGCTGGGGTGCTCTGCGGTTTTTTTTGCAGCCGTTAGAGTTTTCTCGGTGGACTGGCTCTTGAGCCCGATTTGCATGTTTTGCATTTTCTGTCCACCGATCGGTGCCGGACTTATGCGTGTGACCAGTCGTAGCGTCCGGCTTGAGATTCTCCATCTCTAGGTTCAGACGGCGTAGCGTTCTGATTTGTCTGCGCAGAGTTACGGCCAAAACAATGTTTTTGGGCCGGTTTTAGGACAAACCTTGCACTGCCACGTGCGACACTTGTCGTGCGCCGCGGCAGGTATTTATGCTGTAGACTTTTCATTTGTTATCTCTCTCTGCATGTGTTTATTAATGGAAGCACATTTGACATTGAGTCGTGTCGTCTAGCCAAACCCTTGCCGTTTCGCGTCCGACCTGTGTTGACGCCGCGAGCTGACTAAGCGCTGACGCCCAGTCAGTGGCAAGCGTGCTAAGAAGCTTCCTAGAATCTTCTCACATGTTTAGCTGGTGATTGAAATTGTTAATTTTCTTTTACAATGTTGATAACTCACAAACTGAAAATCCTGCTTGTTGTTCATGAACCGAGACGGTTCATAATAAGTGAGGAGGAATGTAGCGGGAGGGCCGGTTCGGCCCTCCCTCCTCGCTGAAGCAAGTGGTGGTTGCGCACCACCCCTCGCGTCAACGAGAGCTGGCCGACGGCCAGCACTTCGCTGGCCGCCGGCCAGCTGGCTGCCGGCCGGCAAGACGGCCGGCGGCCGGCCACCAGCTGGCCAGCTGCCAGCCGCCGATCGCGGCCTCAGCCCGATCGGCGGCTGAGGGGCTACGAGGGCCTCGAGGGCAAGGCCTCGTGCCCTCCCCCCCCCCCACCCTCGCCCTCCTTGCAAGCGAGCAAGCAAGGCCGAGGGATAGAGGTGTTGTGATGTTGTCAGTCATACACAGTTGTACAGTTGGTTGTGACCACTCGGTCGTGTCCATGCTCGTGCAGATCCTTGAGGCGGACCCAGCTGGAGACAGAGTTCCCTGAGGTGATGCTCCACCCGCTGGAGGCAGCCTGGCAGCCTACCCAGTGTACCAGAGGGCTCCCACAGCCCACGGACTACGTTTGGAGGTCTTCAGGATTTTCTCGGTGGACAGCCCTGCCAGGCTGATTTACATGTTTGTTTTCTTATACTCTCCGGCTGTTCCTGGACGTAGGCGTGTGACCAGTCGTTGTGTCTGTATTTTCGTCGTGCATCCGTAGGATCAGACGGCGCTCCGTTTGGACGCTTGTGCGCAGAATTATGGCCAAAACAGTGGTTTTGGGCCTGTTCAGGTTTGACAGGCACCGCCGTGTGCGCCACTCGCCGTGAGCCACGGCGGCTATTTATGCTGTGGACCTGTCATTTGTTATTCCTCTCTGCATTTACTTCAGTTGAAGCTTGAGATACAAGTGCACGTGTCTCTCCCTACCCTTGCTGTCCCTTGCATGACCTGTGTGTCAACCAGCCAGACCCGTGCTGTCAGGCTAGCAAGCAGAAAGGCTAGGAAGCTTCCTGGAATCTTCTCATGGTATCAGAGCAGGCGAGCCAGTGCTCGTCGTGCTGCGCAGCAGAGACGCAGCAGCTGCAGCAGCAGTGGCAGCAGCCCACAGCAGCAGCAGCAGGTTTTGGTTGGACCCATCACCACCCTGAGTCGCTTGAAGCGACAAGAGCACGCAGCGACGCATATGCCATCATCCTGATGCGTCAGAAACCACAACGGCAGGTTCGTGCTGCAGCTGCAGCGTGCCACAACGGCTTGAGGCCGTTGGAGCCCTTGCGCGCAGCAGCAGCCGGTCCAAGGCCGCCCGTGTGGCGACTTGGAGCCGCAAACCGGGCGAGCAACAGCACCATCAGCGAGCAACAGCAGCAGCGGCGGCCGTGGCCACTCAGGCACCAGAGGCACCAGTACCTTTTGTAGGTGCTGACTCCAGCCGTGCAGCTTCCTGGAAGCCGCACGGACGTGGAGGAGCCGCAGACGCAAATCGCGTCAGCCGCCATCCTCTCTTCACCCGCCTGTGCCGGACTCAAATAGCCACCAAAAGTTGCGCGCTATGGCTCGTTGNCATTTGGAGCTCTGTAGCCTCCAGCATTCACCGTTCCGCATCACTGATTTGAATTTTTCATTTTTTCGGCCTGAGCACAAAATCAGATCGTTTTGGCCTTTTCCCCCACTTTTTGAAGACGAAAATTTCACCATTGTCTTCAGCATCCTTAGACGCCTCTGTGGTCCAAATTTCGCTTCATTTGGACAACCTTCAATTTTTAGTGGTGAAAATTTAAATTTTTAAATTTTCAGCAAATAGCCGATTTTTTGGTCAGAAGGTCGACTTTTGCCACCGTCCTAAATCGGCGAGAAACGCTGACGGTTCGGACGACTTTCGCACCGCCTCAGCATTCGGACGACTTTCGTCCGGACGACTTTCGCACCGCCTCAGCATGGAGCCGAGCAGCTCCAAGGGCAAGGAGCTGGAGGACACCGTCACGAGCGGGGGCCGCAGCCCACGCTCAAAGGCGATTGACTTCCTGCTGGTGGAGCAGTCGTCACTCCACCAGCGCCAGGATGAGCAGTCAGCTACGCTGCGACAGATCCGCGATGCCTTGGTCTCTCTGTCTGGGACACCGGGACATCAGCCCAGGAGAGAGAGAGAGAGAGAGAGGCAACCCCATCGGCCCAGGAGTCTGCTGGCCCCACTGCCGCCCCTGCGCAGAGACGAGAGTCCATGGTCGAGGAGTGGGATCAGGCGCCACCTCCCACTGGGGAGGACGCGCTTCGCCGGCTGATGGAGCAGATGAGGAGCCTGCGCATTGAGACACCGGCGCCCAGTCCGAGGGGACAGCAGCAGCAGCAGCAGCAG
>SZWC01024313.1:5984-35812 GCA_023375785.1 Penium margaritaceum
GACAACGACAACGACAACGACAACGACAACGACAACGACAACGACAACGACACGACAACGAAAACGGCGACAGCAGTGACGAGGACGAAGGCGACGATGATGACGTTGACGACAACCGCGGCCACAGCAAAAGAGATAACGACGTTGCTGACGCCGACGCCAACACCGACAACGCTGCAGCAGTCAACGACGCTGCAGCAGTATCGTATCCGTATCTGAAGGATGCTGTCATTATCGTCAATGGCAATGACAATGATGCCATTGTTGCCGATGTCGCAAACGACGACAACGACAACAACAACGATGACCACGACGACCACGACGATGACCACGACGACCACGACGATGACGACGACGACTACGACGACGACTACGACGACGACTACGACGATGACGACAACGTCGACGACGACGACGACGACGACGACGACGACGACAACGACAACGACGATGACGACGATGACGACGGCGGCGACGACGACGACGACGACGACGACGACGACGACGACGACGACGACGACGACGACGACGACGACGACGACGTTGACTACTACGACGACGGAGACAACAATGACAGCGATAATGGCAACAACAATGACAGCAGCAGCGGCGACGATGACGGCTCAGCAGCCGCTGCTGCAGCTGCTGCCGCTGCTGCAGCTGCTGCCGCTGCTGCAGCTGCTGCCGCTGCTGCCAGGATAGCACGATGGTGCAAATGGTCGTAATGGCAGCGGCAACACACAGTGGCCAACAATGACAGCGGCAGGACGGTAGCACTGCCAAAGGCATAACAAATACCCAGGCAGAGATGGAGATGGCACACCAGCCGAGATGGATTCAAGAATGCTTGTTGCTGGCTCCAAGAACAGCGACCAAGCCAGCAGGATTGGTGACTGCTGCAACTGTGACAGCTGTGATTTATGCTGCTGATTTGCACTGATGGCACTATCACTCTTCCATTCGAACATGGAAGGGCAAGTCGAAACCCTGAGCATAGGGGCTGCACAGATTAACGGCTCGGAAATGACATGTTTGCCAGCGTGCCCTCCATGCTGGCATTCTGGGCACGATGGTCCTGTCCAGAACATTCATTTTTCCTCCAGTGAGAAGGCTGTACTTGGACAAAGCAGCTTGGTCTGTGTTTTCTGACCCTGCTGTTCCACATCCACATCTTCCCAACTGCAATGAAGAACAGACTCTTTCTATGACAGAACTCTCTCGTGTTGATCATCCATTTGAAGTGCGTTTATTCTGGAGAGCCGAATGGCTGTGCTACAACCTAGAGTAGTCAGTCAGCAGATCCAGCGGACTGCTGAAGGCTGTCCCTGCCTGCTAAAGCGGGAAGCAGACAAGGACAGACATGATAGGTCCCCTGGAGACAGCAGGGCTTGGTAGACTCAAGACCTGAAAATTCCTTCCGAAGAAGATCCATGAAAATGCTTCTCTATGATCAAACCTCACATGAGCAAGTTACCCGATCCCGCAACAAATTATGTTGGACCAGGAAACGTTTTCAATGTCCTGGACCGTTAATGGTACAGACGAATCACAAATGAACAGACCAAAGAACGAAATGCACTGCTAGGTCCCATAACATGTCAATTCGTTCCTTGGGCCAAGTTCATAGCTGAGCAGAGTTTCAACGGCCAGTTTTCAGCCGTCGTGCGTTGGCCACAACTAAGAGGGAATCAGCACAAATACAATTTCCGGATTGAACCATATCAAGCTTTCCTCAATGACAAAATGGTTGGTCGGCCTTGTTCAAGAAATTGGATCGGAAGACAGCAGACAAAATGTTATGAGAAATTCTAGGCCACGGTCGAGCATAGCAGCCTGCCGCTTCAACACAGTCAACATCACCCGGCATGTGGTGCCATAGGAGTGATGAGCAGAGAAATCCTCTGCTGGCTCTTGCAGCCGGAGTGAGCTTCAGAAGTGCCGCACGCGAGGCTCGGGCTGAAGCTGGCCCGCAGCAAGCTGGAGGGGTTCTCATCCCTCCTACTCACTCACCGTCGGTCGGATCCGAGAGAGGAAGCCATCCTGGCGGGAGTCAGCCGGCAGAGGGGCGCAGCAGATTGCGAGAGATCTCTGCCAGGGACATACAAACATCACAGACGGACGTATTTCCGAGGTTTTGCATGACGTGCTCAGCTTGCACAAAAGCATCTCCAAAAGGTATACAGTCGTCTTCGGATCGTACACGTTTCCGAAATTCATTATCGAATCCCGCACTGTGGCTGCCCACTGGGGACAAGACGGTATTAAGAATCGAATCAGAGTGTCCTCATCAGAACCCAGCAAGCCAAGAGCAGAGGCGTTCGACGAGGCGGTCGCCATGTGAACATTTGCTTTACTCTGCTTGTGTGCCATTCCACGGAGCCCAAAGACTTCTTCCGAATGCTCAAGGTCGCCGCAGCAAGTCCCTGCGGCAGCCCTACTCTGCTGAGCAAGAGACAGAAGCTGCACACCGGGGTGGATTCGTGCCTAGACAAGCCATAGCCTCGGCAGCATAAGAGAGCAGAAATAAACTCACACGGAGGCCCAGGAAACTTGCTGTTGAGCTAAGGGCAGCGATACGCAGGCTAAGGGATCCTCCCTTCCAACCTGTCCCTACTCCTACTGCAAGCTGTCCCTTAACAGTAGCTGCAAGTCACCTAAATGCCTTGCGAAGGATAGAATTCCCAAGCCCTAAATCAAGCGAGCAGTCCGCAGACACGGATTGAAGGGTCCTATTCGAAATTGTTTGATGCAGAGAATGAGGTAAGATCTCTGTTGGGCGGATATGCGATCTACAAGAGCATAGTCGGGAACATAGACTACATCTCCAGGTCAAGGAGAGCACACTGTGAATGTCAGGTTATTTCGAACGAGGTTTCAACTTGTGCATGTGGTCTATCATCGTGGTCGGATAAATCCAGCTTCCGAGGCCCCTCTGCCGCAGGGACTCGGAGGTGACGGAACTCACAGACCCGGAACGTCATGAGGGGGGTCATTTCCGAAACTCGTATGTCACAAAAACCGTTACCTCAGGTATTTGGCGAATATACGAGGTTGGCTCATGTACATAAGTCTTTCAGATGTCAGTTGTCACTGACCGTTTCCCGAGACCCCTATCATTTAAGTGAGATATTCAAGTTCTTTCAATCCATGTTTCGATTTTTGAGACATCTCTCTTTTATGTCCAACGGTCTGCGATTGTTAGATTAGCATTTCGCAAGACCAGGCACGCGTGGAGACGCCTCACGCAAACACATGCTGACGAGGCAACAATAATGGTGTAACAAATCAGAAATCCAAACGGCAAACGCCACCTCGGAATCTCAATATCATGCTTGCCCAAGCACGCTTGCTTCGCCGCCGAGAGCTGTTCAAACGCGAACGGACGAAGGGAAATGGTTCATAGATGTTCGACCGACAACCCTTCGCATTTTCCGTTACACATGCATTGGTCGCATGGAATGCCTCAAGTCAGTACTCCTCACCCACGTGCTCTTGTTTAGTTACATACTAACCCTTTACAATAGTTTCCTTCAAAAAGATGTCGCAAGAAAGTCCTCATTGGTGGATCTTTCATTCTTCTGAAGCATCTATCAATGAAAAACAATTTTATATTGGATTCAAGAGACGGACAGTCGGACTGGAAATCCTTTGGTTTTTTTACCAACAACGAAACAAACATCTCAGAATACGCAAAGCGACACCAGTCAGGAAAAAACAGACACTACCGTTTGGCTCCGGTCCATAAGGTCAGTGATTTTTCTAGACTAGCAAAAGAACTGGTCCCGGATAAGAACATAGGGAGACTAGTATGTGTTTGTGATCGTTCTGGGCAAAACTAATTCTTTATACTCTTTGACAAGGAGAAAATTTAAAATCCATGCAATATTGGAAAGTAAATCCCACGCTTTTGGGTAGAAACCCTTTATGATTGGCCATGTTCGCTAGGGAATGCCACTGTATACCTTCGTAAATGGCCAACCTCGTGAAATTCCTTCCTTTTCTGGTCCATGATAAGGAAATTTGACCAGTCTTCCCAGAGAGATGCTAAATTTGGATTCTTTTGCTCGATTATTATGCAGCCCTATGCTCGCACTCTGTACAACACCCGACTATTGTTCCTCTTTGAATTCAGCATGCACCTCCTCCTCCGGTTTGGAGACATCTTGTGACTTCAGTGGCGATTGTTCTACTAGATTCATCGGTGTCAAGGTTTTGGCAACTGCAAAAAGGAAGGATGCACAGTGCTTCTCCCCCTCTCTATGTTGGTAGCCTGGTAGACATGCAATGTTCTACGTTGATCGTCACACTCGAGCTACGAACCCAAGAAGGTACAAGTTGGACCAGGGTTATTCATGTTGTAAGTAGATTGTCAATGATCCTTGATAGACTTGACGGGTGCAAGTATAGGGGTTGGAATGAGGAGATGATCAACACTGACAAGGATGGCCACAGAAGGGAGAAAAGGCTCACGCAAGAACAATGCCGGATCATGCCGGACAAAACTCGTTGTTCTCTATAGTGAAGGTGATGACCTGGTTCCAAGAGCATGGTAACGGCTTGAAACCACACAGTGCCTTCTTGGTGCCAGCTTCATCTGACACATCCTCATGTGGTCTAGTAAGTCTTCTTATTGGCTAGCCCTTAAGGGCCATTTCCTAGTTAACATTACAGATGCACTTTTTTCATTCATATCCCTATCTTGCATTAACTTTTCCCAGTATCATTTGCATTTTCAAGAAGATCTTTGTCGTCTCTTCATCTTTCTCGGCAACTTCTTCCACATTGTGCCCCTTACAATGTAACCCTCACAAGAAGTGAGAGTAAAGAAAGTTGCTCCATTCTCTCGTGATGTTAGAGCAACTGAGAGACTCCACCTTTGCATTCCAACATACAGCATGCAACAACAACACTTTGGCTAGGCTAGGTTGGATTGGATGGGACTGACAAATACTGGCAATTTGGAAGTCCTACTCTCATGGCTCACGTTATGCAATCGTCTGACAAAGCCAAAAGCAGAACGTTCCCAAAGATTTCTCGGCAAGTCCCTCGTTGCGGCTGCCATCTTGGTGGCAACAATAAACACACACAACGACAGCTACAAAACGAGACTACATTCTAAGCTGCCACAACAACATTAGTCATAGAAGATGCCGCAATCGAAGATGTACCAATTCTCTATTGTGGATATCTTAGCTATAGCTACAGGATGCCCAACCATGGCAGTAGCTACATTCAGTTACGACAACAGAACTTGTAGCATTTTCACCTAGCCAAATCTATAGTAGCTATGGCACTCAGCTATAGTACTCATAGTTGTATCTCGCAACAATCGCAAAAGGAGCAAGTATTGGCTTCACACCTCATTGTGGTCAATATTCGCGGCAGCATCCATCGTAACAATGAAAGCCTCATCCATCGCAATATCAGTAACAACATTTGTTTGCATCAGCTACAACACTCCCATAATAGCATAAGCAACAGCTACAACACCTCTTATGTCCCGACAGCAACAGAAATAGCTGTAGTGGCCATGAAGATCGACATAACGTCTCATTCAACAACATAAATGGTGATGGAAACCTATAGCAACACGACCTGCTCTACAATGTTGTAACTATGGCATCCATATTAAAGGCAACATTAGAAGTGGCAATAACTATAGCAACCACTTGAAGATACGTCGTAGTTGCTTGGTGTTACTTGCCATTCTGCATTTTCCAGGCCCAATGATCTCATGGTAAATGAACCCTTCAAAATACAAGCTCGTTGACCACAAGCTCTTTTGCACGCAGTGTCAGTTTCCAGCTTCGATGACCCCATGAGTTGTTCCTCTTAGTTGTTGTTTCTTTGGTAGCGTGGTATCACATGTGATGCGACTACCCGGGGCGACATGGGAACCATCCTTTGAGGCTTGACTTCTCTATAGATCATCCTCGTACCCTCCCTCATGGCTCTCCGTGCCAGCTCTACATGCAACGGCTTCTCGTGCTTTGGCAGTTGTGTATGGATCCTGTCCTTTGGAGTCAGGGTTATACGTGACCCTCCACGGGACTTCTGTCCCCAGTTTCCTGACTTCTCATTCCCACGTCATGGCCCCATGCATCTCCGCTGTTGGATCCACACACGTGTTCGTCCTCAGTGACTTGCTCTCGTCAGTTGCGACCTTCGGTTGTGGCAAACGTTTGGTGGTTGGGTCCACAGGTTACCGCGGTGAAAGGTATGGATTCCTTTGGGGAGTTCCATTGGGTAGTCCAGTCTTGGATGCTGCATGGGTTGAGGATTGGCAGCATGTCTTTTACCATCTTCGTTCGGCTGCTTATCCCAGGTACGCATCTCCATGTGCTGTCTAACAAGGTAGCATCACAACATGTTACGTCACAACACCCATACATGTATCGCGTGATTTCTAGAGTGTTGATCCTAGATTCTTGGGTTATCAATCCTATCTCATATTTGTGCTGTTGGAAACTGTTGGTGACATTTGATTTGTTTGAACCGACTTGGGCCTGATGTTGCCAGTCAAAGGTGTCGGTATCATGCATTGTGTTGGTGCGCACAACAACATGTTCTTTCCTGTTGTGTCGTTCGTGACTGCACTCAAGGTTTTCTGTTAGACACTACATGCGATTAATAAGATATGGACTTTCATGCATCTTGTCACGTTGGCACTATGCCTTTCCGATCCTTAGAGTGTGTTCTCCTACGCAGTTGTACCTTGTGCCCTTTTTTGTACCTGATCCGATGGCTGCCACCGTAACCCATGTGTACATTTTCCCCTCAGTCTCCCTTGAATGTACACGCTTGCTACATCAACATGTTTACAACATACACACTACCACCATTCACGGCTTGCTATATCAGCCTGTTGTAGGTTTTGACTCCTCATTTTTTTTTCTACACCATACATTGGTGGTTGTTTGGAATACGTGCAAGGCAAGATGCACCGGTCTCCATTTCCTCTCTTTATGTGTTTTACCCATAAGCTACTGGCTCTTTTCTATGTTGACGTAACGGGACCATTTCTGGTTGAGTTCCTCAACAGCTTTCATCACATATGTTGAATTTGCCGTGCTCTTCGCTCCTCTTGTCCTCCCCACCAAAAACCACCCACAGTCGATCCTCTTCCCCCCATGATCCCACGTCTAAGTGCGCAACCTGTCCAGCTTGCCAGCGTGGATGCGCACAAGTTCAAAACGAAATATAGGAACATCCAAAGCCGACTCCACCAATAAGCAAAAGACACTGCAAGATGTACATAGATTGCTATCTCTCACAAAAATGCATACCCGAATCTTATTGGAAATATCAAATCGTATTCATTATAAAGACGTACTTTAAAACTTCAAGCCAAAAAATATAACTCCTGGCCCAAGAGAACAACAAAAAATGAAATAATGTGGCAGTAGGTGAATTGTTTAACTATTAGATAAATCATCTCACCTTGGTGCCAAGATTACAGTTGGCAGATGCAACGGTGGACTACGTCATGGCTACCGACATGCCTCATGGAGCAATCAGAGGTTCTTATCCTACAATATAATGTCGGGGGAGAACAACTGCTCACGTATTTGTTTATAATGTAACGCGGGCTCGAGCTAATCTACGCACTGCATAATGATAAATGTCAGTAGTTGTGCATGCATTCAACACGTGGTGGTGTTACAAGGATTACCGATCATGTATTGTCCATACTGACTACCACGAGCTCAAACATGTCATGTCTCATTCAAGCAGAAACCGTCCATAAACTCTATGGATAGAGTTCCCGAAGTTTGTTTTTCAACTATGACAACGAGTATCGGCCTGGAAAAACAAACCGGCATATGGTCTCAATTTGTGGCCAGAATTGATGGACAAGATCAACACGTTGAACGAGACCCGCACCTTGCAAGACTATTCAAAAAGGGGTTTGAGGTGTTTGGCACGTGTTATAGAACCAAGTTTTGATTTGATCACCACTACTGGTGACGGTGATGTACGTGCTAAGTCATTGTTCTCCTGAGGGAAGGGCTCCATTGCATGCTCTTGGAGGAGCTCCATGACACTGGTCTGGGTGGACAATTTGACAAGGATAGAAAAGTCAAGAAAACAACGTGCGTCAAATCCATAAGTCAAGGCGATCCAAATCCCTGGTTTTGCATAACTCCTACTGGTACCAAAAGAACCATGGTCAGCCATCTCCATGGTTATTGTAATGGGTTCACTTGCCACACCGAATGGGTTTAAGAAAACCCTTGTGGTAATATTGTTCTTGCTGATGTCACACTTCATCCTGACGATTACCATGGTCACTGCCCATGGAACGGCATGACTGTTCCTAAATGATATTGTCTAACTACCATACTACTGCCTACATTCAGATAGTCATTTGTGAAACAAACCTCTTTTTTGGTATGTTTAAAACAATTGGGGCCGAGTTTTTTTTGCACTGACTACAAGGCTTCATGGAATTATGGGTCTCTTAAATTCAGAAACGTTAACAAAGTCTGGTTAACGCGTGCAAGCTAACGACCAAAATCAAGTGATTATGGTATGTTTTGCTGGCCTCTCCCTCTTTTAGAGCTTCGTGAGAGCATGAATTGAGATTGCTTATTTTCAAAACTTTGGAAGGAGTTTCTACACACTGGCTACAAGGGAGAAACCTAACTATGCACCAGGGTCGAGTCCACGGGTAATTAAAGTTTTCTGAGTTTAGCCGGTAGTGGGGTACATGGAGTTTCCTCCTCCATCATGAGCAAAAGAGACGGGAAGTTCACCAGCATTTTTGGTGGGAGCTGGTGATTTGCTACCGGAGTTAGGTCCATGTAATGATTGCCTTCCATCCTCAGTCTGACGAGCAGAATCAGCATACAAACTAGACACTCAGAAAACTTCTGCAAGTATTTTACAAGCTACATGGCACTGACTTGGCGGTTGAGGTATCACCCACTGAGATCGCGTACAGCTCCGTAACATCTGCCAAAGCTGAAAAATCCCCCTTTGAGGTGGTTTATGACAAACCCCCCTCAACTCTGGAGGATTTGCAGTGCTTGAGCAACGTACCAGCACTCTACATCCAGCGGTGAGATTTCTAGATCATCAAGGAAAAATCTGGCCAGACACTTGTAAAGACACAAGAGGATATGAAGCAAGCAACCGAAAAGCATTGGGTGGAAGCCAAGTTCCACATCAGTGACCATGTCCTCCTCGGCTCCATAACCATACGTTCATGCAAGCAAGACTAAGCAAAGCTCAAACCTAAGTGGTTGATGCCATTCATGAGTCTTGCAATGCGGACACCTGTCATTGCTAAACTGAGACTATTGGACAACTTGGCAATTTACCCAGTTATCCACATCAGTAGGCTTACATTTTGCCCAAATCCCAATGGACATTTCCTTGGCAGAGAATTGCAACCTCCACCACTTACTAAAACACACTAGGACAAGGAGTACACCGTCAAAGATGTTTTGGGACACAACTACTGTGTAGTTTTGATGCTGTATCTGGTTAAGTGGTCATAGTACGATTCTTTGCATTGCAACTCAAAGACCTACCACAACCTACGATGATAAAATAGACGACACTTTTAGCCGGTTTCAATCCTTGTCTTGCAACGCGCCAAAGCTCAGCCGCTAAAGGAAGGGGGGAGTTGAAATCCAAGATTTACACAAGTCCCAAAAACTATACAAATGAACGGTTTGTATTATTACATTCATTGCCCACTACATGTCGATCCTTAGATGTTTACATAGGATGACAGAGGACATTCTGGCTGATTTCTCCAACCTGCAGTGTTATGTTCCACAAGGTTCTCAAATGTTCAGCCACAATATAGAAGTTTGAACACAAGTATTGCAAACCAAATCAATGTTAGGATAATTTTTTGTGGAATCCTTGATGTTGATGGCCTTTTCTAAATACGCGCCTCAATACTCTTGGACTTATTCCTAACTACCCAACTTTTCAACAGAGTTTCTTGAAGTAGCCCCTCACAACGTGACACCACATGTGTTGCTCGAGTGCCCATGGCCCCCAAGTATGCCTCATTATTGTTTCTAGTATTATGTATGTACATGCAGAAGTTTTGATACTTACCATTGAATTACAATTTTTGGTAGTTACAAATCTTTTAATAATCCCAATTTCTGAAATCATCTTCAGCTACGCATCTCATCGCTGTAAACCATCCATGTTTCTCTCAGTCCAATTTATGGTATTTAAAAAGGGGAAATTTAGTGATTGTGTATTCGTTTAAGAAGTTTTGTCCACACTCCTAACCACGTGGTAAAACATCTCTATTGCATCTAAGTCTTCAACAAACTCAATGGGCACAGTTCCTTCAAATGGAACATTGAGTACCATCCTTGAAAAAAAATCCAACGGATGCTCTCAGTCAATGACCAAACCCGATAGCCCAGACCAGCATGCTTTACTTTGGCCACCAACTCTTAGAGGACATGAGGGCAAAGGGTACACTGCCGATGATATTCTTTGACACCCTCCCATTTGTTATGTCAAATGGGAGGGTTACAATGGTTTGCATAACATATGGGATCCCTTTGACAGCATACATGACAAAAATCATTTGTTATGTCCCTCTCGTATATGATTGCCAAAACTCACCCCATGTTCATTTCTTTCCTTACATTCATGCATACGGCTTGTCAACTTTACCATTATTACACTCCTAAACCAAAAGCGCTTTGGCCACTTATGCCGACCCCAAATGTTATGATTCAGATGGTTGTGACAGAGTCCACCACCTTCTACATTTTTATGTTATGGCTATAGCAGAAGATGTCAAACTTTTGATTTTGTTCCGTTGAATTCTCAATGATGGTGGAATTTACAAGGGTTCAATTGGTCCTATGTCCCCAATATGTATAAGGATTGGACAGCATGCATAAAAAAAAACCATGGTCTCCTGGTAGGCTGCCACCCCTTCTAGTGGGGTCATTGTTTCCACGTAAGAATTCCGATCAAGGAAAAACACCTGTTTTTTATATTAAACAATTGTTATATATATTTGGATCACACATAACCCCCATTTTTACACGGAAAGTTTATTCAGACCACATCCAAGAATTCTTTGGGGATTGTATGGTTTCAGTTTTTGTGCGAGCTCCTACTAGGCCCCACAATAATGGGGCTCAAGAGTTTCCCTGTCATGGGGAGTCTCAGACCTCCTTGCAAACCGTACATAAACCATCCTCTGGAACAACCAATCCTTTTCATGGCCATGTGGTTTTCATCAGTCCAAGGAGCATGCAGGCCACCAAGCAATGACATGAAATCAGTGTGGAAACAACGTTTGGAGGTGAGAAAGGAGTACATCGTCAGTAATATACAAACTGGGGATGCACTTCTCCTTATGTAAAGAACAAGGAGATTATACAATAAGTTGAGCCATTTTATAGAGAAGCACGTTTACATTCTTGAAACCCAGCAATTCTTCAAAAGAGTTTCTCAAATTAGCCTCTCAAGATGCGGACTTTCACATGTTGCTTTGACTCAAGCATCCAAGATTACACGTTGCCTCATTCTTGTTTTTGCTCTTGTATACATGTGCTCTACAGTTTGGAATTTTTTTTTTGAAGTGAATTTTAAGACAGTTACAAATGAGACTTGATCTTTGCCTCACAGCTACCCTTTTGTTTTTTTATACCAACCACATTCCGCTTGGCATAATAGTTTTTACGTTCTTTTCATTCAAAGCAATTGTTACATCCCAGACGTATATGAGTCCCCCAACTCGATGAGTGGGCTTTTGGTCATTACATTTGTGGCCCACCACACAAAGACCTCAGGATCTTTATGCCATTTGACTGAGGGAGTTTTTGTCACCTTCTCCAACCTCTGGTGTTCCAATACTGAAGGTTCTATGATGTTGACTACTTTCTAGAATGGTCGACAAAAGCGTCGCAAATCGTATCAAAGCCTTGATACTATTCGGTCAATGTTTTGATGGCTCTAGAATTTCATGAAGTTGTACATCAGTATGCTTAGAAGACCATAAATTTTTGAACATCCACTCATAATACGAGGATGCACGCTTTTCGCTACTCGGGCACCCAAGATCCAAGATGTGCCTCATTATGTTCCCTGTTATTGTATGTATATGCTGGAACTATCAGAATCTTTTCATCAAAGTACACCTTTTGATAAATACAAGTCCTCAAATAGTCTTCTGCTCCGCACCTCGTCCTGTGAACCACCCATGTTCTGGCAGTCAGGTGTTACACCGGGAGGAACGTAGTTGGTTCATAGGGATGAGGTGCAAAGCAGTTGACAATTTGAGGAATGAGAAAAGAATGGATGATTTGTATTAAGAAGTAAGTCCACTTCAATTACAAGCACCAAACAAGTCAAGCACGCATGTACAATGAGAAGAATCACATCAAGGCATATGTTGGGCTTTCGGAGCCCAAGTCAAGTGATGCGTACGAGGTCGTGCCATGAGTGGTCACTTTGAGAACCTTCGCCGAGAAGTTGGGGGGCTTCAAGAATATCGATGCGCTGTCTTATAGAAGTTCAACACGATCACAAAGTCGATTGAATAGTATCCAAACATTGACACTGTTTGCAACACTTACGTCGACCAACCTAGAAAGTGGTCAGAGTTGACAAAACCTTCGAGAACACAACACCGGAGTTCCAGGCAAGTGGAAAAAATTCCCTCGGCCAAACGTCGTAAATTCTTGAGGTCAATGCACGGTGAGCCACAAATGCAAGGACAAAAGTTTCCACTCGTGGAGTTGAGGGATTTGTGTACGTGAGGGAGGTAACACTTCCCCACTTTTAGCCGTAACGTCCCAACGCGAAAGCACAAGTGGACTGGTGAAGATGGTAGTAACTATTGATCAGATGATCGATGTCACAGATGTTTTCTCAAAGCTCACAGCCGTTGTGCGCAGCTTTGTAGCCGTGCCAATTGACCATAAACCTGGTCATTCTTACATGGTGTCAATTTCCGAGGATGTCTTTGATCACGCACTACATATCTCCATCCACATGAATAGGAGATGGAGGTGCACATTTATGGTTAATCACCCCTAAGAGATACACTCTCCATTTATTGTATACATTTAATACATGCACTTTGAAGTTTCATGGTACCTTTGTAGAACTTACATCATGTTTTTACCTCAACATCCATTCATACACATGAGAGTGTCTTTGTATGCTTAAAAACAGGAAAAAAAGTGGAAGGATTAAATTTCAACTCTCTAATACCTGATAAAAACCATGGTCTAGCGTTTCACGACTCAAAAAACATTTCGCGCAACAACACCTAGATGAGTACATAGACCTTCAGTGCAATACAATTGCCACGACTGCAAATGCACACTTCTCAAAGTCAACAATTCGGGTAGTAAAATCAACCCGAGGTCACAAATTGTGGTTCATTGTTTTGTTTTCCTCATTACCTTGGCTCATGCTGTGCCTTGCAGGAGTAGGGCTCAGCAAGAGCCCCGTTATGTATTTGGATGGTGGTGGGCTGGTGAGTGAGAGAACCCATATTGTATTGTTAGACAATAAACGAAGGCAAAATCAGGCTGCACTTTATTTTGTTTTTTCCTGTGCATCAATGACCAGCGACAAACGTTGTGGAGGGCCTCGTGAGCCGTCAATGCAAACGACGCTGCTTGGATCCCACCAACTAGTTGAGAAGTTTAAGGCCTCATAGACATCATCGGTTTTTGAAGATTGGCCGCGTTGGTGTGTGATTTTGCTATCAACTTCAAATACACAACTGAATTTGTGAATCGTACAGAAAATGATACACTGACCAGCTACACTCTCCCAATGCACTCTAGCCTTTGGAGGGGGGGGGGGTCGAGTGCTGGCTCTCTCCCCCCCCCTCCAAGTGGACAAAGTGTATTGGCCAAGTGTATGTGATAGAAATGTTAAAATGTACACAAGTATACAATACACTAATGAACAAAACCAATCATGATACACGCACCGCTACACTGACCCGAAACAACTCCCGGATTTGAGGGTGGAGGATTGGTCCCTATCATGTGGTGACCATTTTGTCACATGTTCTACCCATTAGAAGCCAACTGTTAAGTTACATCAACATCGTCGGTTCTCGAAGATCGGCAGTGTTGGTGTGTAGTTATAATATCAACTCCGAATACACAAGTGTTTTTTTCTTGTCCATCGTACAAGAAATGATACTATCCAGCTACACTCTCCCAATACACTCTAGCCTTTTGGGGGGGGGGGGTTGAGCGTCGGCTCTCCCCCGCAATAGACGAAGCGCATTGGGCGAGAACATATGATAGAAATGTTAAAATGTTCACTCGTGTAATATACGCTGGTGAACAAAAGCAATGATCATCACGATACAGGCCTTGCTACAGTGACCTGATACAACTTTCATCTTTGAGGAGGGGGGGGGATTCCCCAGTTCATCGTGACCATTTTGTCACATGTTCTATCCACTAGACGTGAACTGCTAGGTTACATCGACATCGTTGATTCTCAAAGATTGGCCATGTTGGTGTGTAGTTATACTATCAACTTTGAATACACAAGTGCCACTTTTTTCGGATCCATGGCTATCCGTTCGCTTTTGATGACGTGCCCCAAAAACTCAATCGAACAGCAACCGCAATCACACTTTGAGAGTTTCTGAATTTTTTCTCTCTTCGTCAAACTATGAGAACCTTTCAAAAGTGTTTATCGTGCTCCTTTGTGGTGATGCTGTACACCATAATGTTGTCGAGGTACACCACGACCAAATTGTCGAGGTATGGATGGAACATTCAGGGTTAATTGACTTAAAAACATGCACTCGAGTTCGAGTGCATCGGCCAAAAAAGCCGCATCGGAAGTTTCTTTCCGACTTTGCCCTCAATTTCAGCGAAGACCCCTCTTTCGCCAAAATCGAGGACGAAGTCCGATCGTTCTGACATCGACGAAGCCGATGTCGGAACGGTGGTCGTTGCTCGATCGCGATCGAGCAAAAACGCCCTTTTCATTTATTTTCCCACAACGCAAATCCACGTTCAACCCCAACTTTGAAGAAAAAACGTCGAACAAACCCATCCCCGAATTACATTGGGGGGTTTTAGGTTTTATTTTTGCGCGGGCATCTGCTGGGCCCTGCGGTAGCGGGGCCCAGCAAATTCCCTTCCATCGCAGGGGGAGTCTCGGACCCCCCATCCAAACCAACCCGCAAACCCCCCTCGAACAGTCACAAACCCCTCGCTCAAGGGGTTTGTGACTGTTTGACGACTTCGCTGGCGAAGCTCCGCCTACGACGTCGCAGAGCCGGGTGAAGTCCGATTTCGCCCCCTCGAAGTTGGACCTCCGACCCAAAATTGTGCACTAATCTACGAGTGCACGATTTTGGGTCGATTCACTCTAACTCGGATGGAAGATGTCATTAATTGCCGCCATGAACATCACTAGGGTATTCGTAAGTCCAAACGGCATTTTCGTGAATCCGAAATGCCCATAGCAAGTTTGGAATACCTTCTCCTTGATGGCGGTGTCTCCCACGTGCACATGGTGATTATCGGTACGCAAGTTGATTTTGGTGAAAATTCGAGCCCCTCGGAGTTGGTGAAAAAGCTTTTCAGCTCGTGGAAGAGGGTAGTGGTTCTTGATGGTAGCAACGTTCAATGCCCGATAGTCCACGCACATCCGCATCTCACTAATTTTCTTTTCTTACGAACAATACCGGTGTAGCGTATGGTGACGTGGATCGGTGAATTAACCCCAGACCGAGCATCTCGTTGAGTTGCTTTTTAACTCGTTCAGTTCGTGATGACTCATCCGATAGGCCCCTTGAATTGTGGATAGCCTGCTTCTGTATGATGTGATGGTCAATGTCTTGTTGAGGTGGAAGAATTCTTGGGAGTTCGTTGCGGAAGACGTTCGCAAACTCTTGGATGACTGGTGCAAACTATGCGGGCACCATCACGAACTTTGTTGATGCCGATGAGGCTGATGAGGCCGATGAGAGTGATGAGTCAGCTGCTAGCACTTTTGCATCTTCCATTGGCTTGAGGTACGTGGGCCAAGAAGGAGCTCCTCATCGCATACAGTGCTTGGCCAGGTTGAGCGATATGGACTCTATGGGTTGTCGCTTTTCGGCTACTGCGACTTCCCCTACTTCCGTGTAGAACGCTTTTCGGCTACTGCAACGTTGCCTTCTGTTCTACACTGAAAAACAGTCGCTTGGCACCGTTGACTTCCGCGTAGAAATTCTTGCTATTCCACTCAACCTGCGGACTGTGCCGGTACTGTGATCACTCATTGGACAGGACATCCAGACAATTACATCCCGTACATCTCCAACCTGTTGTCGTAGTGTTTCTTGGATTCCCCATATTTGTAATCCACAGTCAACGGATTTTCCTCCAGACACTCCTCGTTTGGTCTGCAAACCCAGCTTGTAAACCATACCGTTGCTCATGAAGCTGTGCAAAGCTCCTCTATGCAGTAGTGTCAGTACAGTTCTACACCTCTTGCATCCTCGAGGCTTGAGGTTTAGCAGTATTGCCGGTTGGTTATCCTTGTAATCCTCCTCGGACTTTGCAATCTCAAACCCCCCCCTGTAGCAATGTAGGCCGTTTGGATGGGTAATCGTTCAGCATAGATTGCTTCGTGCGGACAAGTGTCGCGTTTTTTACTCCTGTCCTTTACCATTTCTTGACTCATTTTTCTGCGACTTTCCCCCCTTTTGGGCCTACTGCTTGATCAGACAGTTGCAAGCAATGTGCCCGATTTATCCACAGTTGTAGCAGGTTTGCATCTCTCTAGTCTATGGCATCCACTTCCATCAGAGTCGTGGGGTCCCTCAAATGGCTCTTTTTGTTTGTACTAAATTGTGGTTGGGAGGTCGCCAAGTGTAGGATTCCTGGGTCCGAGCATTGTAGTTGGGGCTGACGATCCTTTTTGTTGTTGCAATCATCTGCAACAAGTCGTTTTGGATGTTGAATATGGATATTTCCCACTCGAGGCAGTTGTAGTGAAAACAGAGTTCATCGCAAGCGATGTCTGCACAAGTGATGATCTTGCAGAATCTCCGTGTACACTCTGCCACACTGGACTGCTGGCAGAGATGCTGGAGCATGTACTGTGCGTCAAACTTTTTGTTCAGTCGTCAAAATTGTGCGAGTACTCCCCGCGCAAGTTTGTTCAAGCCGGTTGGTGGCGTCAACACGTCTTTCAATGGCGGATTGATCTCCTCCAAGGGTAGAACACCTGCGGTTGGTGATATGAGATGGGCACGTTGGCCGTTGATGAGGCCCTGCAGGTCTCCTACTGCCGTTGTATGGTCTCTAGGTCTGATTATCAACTTAGAATCGTGCCAAGCTGAAGTGCGGCCACGAGGTCAATCCTTTTTTTCCGTCTTTGACCTCAGCAGCGGTGAAGTACACCTCCAAACTTGTCAGCCACATCCAAACTATCGGTCCTTTAGAGTTTACAGGATCGAACGCTTTTGGTGGAGCGGGACAAATTTTTGGGTTGGCTCGAGAGTTGGGAATTTCTTTGGACAAGCACCGCTTCCTCTGAGCTTGCGTTGCAAAGAGCCTCCATCACGACATGGAGTTGTTGGAGCAGATGGCTATTGATCCCCTTGAGCGCGGAGATTCGATTCACCAATTCCTTGTTGATTCGCGTCTGTCAACCGGTGCCACCAGTCGTTCCTATTGCCGTCATTGAGGCATTTGGTAGGGGCGGCTAGTTTACTGCGTTGGGTCTACAACCGGATTGGCCTTCAAAGCAGTAGGGGTTGATCCAGCTGCCGCATAGCCTGCCACACCAGCATTTGTTGTAGCTTTGGGGTTTAGGTGCATAAGCACGATCCGATCCTCCATCGTTGATGCCTTCGCCCAAGACTCGTTGTCGGTCTTTGGTTGCGCTCCCTTGTCTCATGTCGCAATTGCAAAGTCTTCAAAGTCCTGACGTGCAAGATCCACTGACTGCTTGTGCAAGGTAGTATTCCAGATGGATAAAGTAGTCGGATGCCTCTCCAGCACCGCTGCGCTCTAATCCCAAGTGTTGTGGAAAGCGGAGCGTAGATGGTGAACAGGTAGAAGTTGTGAGGCTGAACACGATCTAGAATTTGGGACACTTTAGCAGTTTATAATTAGCGTTCAGTGTACTTCAAAGAAAAGTGTCGAAATGATCAAACATATGTATACAAGTGTTGAATTACGAATGAGACATTGTCACGGCCATTGGGTCGATTGTCGAGCTATGCATGTAGAGTCGCGTCGTGAGTGGTCGGATTTGAGAAGGCCCGCCGAGAAATTAGGGGTTTCGAGAATCGACGGTGAAGATGCGAGATGCAACCTTATAAGTCCAGATGCATCTCGGTGTATCGAGAAGTTGACGAAAATGTTGTGATACTTCTGTCCTAGATTTGCGAGAGTGGTCAAAGTTGTTAGAAGGTTCTGGAAGATTCACTGGAGGCGAGGCCAATCGGTTGGTTTGCTCTCAACAAACGTGGTGAATATCGAGGTCCCGCGACGCGATGGGCTGTTTATGTAATAACAGAAATTTTAGGGGCTCGTGTACGTCTAGTACATAACAGTCTGGCCAAGGGCATTTCCGGGACTTGTCTTGAACTAAGGTCTTCTCTTCCCCACAGTTATGACAACTCTGACCACTTTCTAGAAGCATCAAGAGAAGTATCGCAAACCATACCGATGCTTAGATATTGTTCGGGCAACTTCACAATGGGGCTGTGCTTTTATAAAACCGTACCTTGATATTCTCAAAACCTCTTGACTTCTCGGCGGAGCTTCTCAAAGCAACCACTCAAAGCGCGACCTTGCATGCGTCGCTCGACTCGAGCGTCGAAGACCCAACATACTACCTCATTAGGATTCTCATCAGTGCATATGTGTGTTTGACCTGTTAGACACTTATCATCAAGTACAATTAGTGCATAATACAAATCATCCATTCGTCACAATTCCTTAAATCATCTACTACTCTGCACCTCATCCCTCTGAACCGCCTACGTTCTGCTCGACAAAATACTTGGTATCAATGCGCAGCGGTGCTACAGGGGAAGCATATGCGGTAACTTCTAGGCGACATCTTTGCACAAGTATTCAGCGCATATGCATGAGAAGTTCAGAGACCCCACGACGACAACAATGAACAGTGTGAGCGAACCCAACTACGAGCAATAATAACCGGCGAAGACACTGGCAAAGGATGTTCAGCAACATGTAAAGAACTGCACTTTTAAAGAAAATCAGACAACAGCAACGACTCTCGTGGCAGATGGCAATGCACTGACGGCACTGACACCCAACCTGGTGACGGACCCCTCAAGCTTGGCGACCCATCCGCCCCCGCCGTTGCCCGCATGGAGGACATCTGACGCGATGAGAGGCACCGGCTGCCAAGCTCGTATCAACAAAGATTTATACCAGAAGTTGTTAGGACTCGAGAGCTTAGACACCCATTTTCTCCAACAACTCAACGGAGCCATGGATAAGCTTCAAAATTATTGTGCGCATGCGACAGTGCTCACCAAGAGAAGTATTCAACTCTCGAGTGAGCCCCAAAATTAACCACCACTCCCCAAGCCGTTTGATTCTACAAAAATCTAAGGACTGATGTTCAATATGTGGCTGACGAGGTTGGAGGTATAGTTTACCGCTGCTGAGGTCAACAACGATAGAAAGAAAATTGACCTCGCTATCTTCCTGTTTTGTGGCACGGCTTTGAGTTGGTGGTCCAATCTAAAGACCATCTGGCGATAGCAAGAGACCGGTAGAGCTGGATTATCGGCCCTGTGATCGCTCTCAAATCGTCAACCGCAGGTCTTCTACCTCTTGATTAGATCAATCCGACATGGCAGGACTCCCTCACACCACTGGAGGATTGGAACGACCTCAGGTTGGCCACTCCTGCCAAATTTGAAGCAATGAGTGAGTAGTCTGACACGCGTTCCAACCTTTAGCACCTACATCAACAGTCCAGCATGGTAGAGTACACACGGTGTTTTTGCAAAATCATCACTCTTGAAAAGATCTGTGTCTACTACAATGGCCGCAAGCGAGATCTTTGATGAGAAATCGCCAGATTTGGCATCAGACTACATCGTAGTACCCGATGACATTGATAACACCGAATACAATGCTTGGATAAACAAATCCAACGACTTGCAACCCAAAGCCACAATTCTGATCGTGGAAGAGTAACGTCGCAAATGATAGAAACCTCGTGTGGAGATTGATGTAGTCCATCAACACAATCAATGGCTTTATTGGAATTGTGAGAAGTTGAAACACATCTTGCGCAATGGATAACAACAAGCCAAAAACGGAGGAAGCCGTAGAGGAAAAAATGAGGAGTCTGGAAATGGAAAAGGCGGGAGTAGATAGCAAAGGTCTTGTTTGGTTGGAAAAATCTGTGCCGATCTACTGTCCATCTGAGTGGCTCACATTGCAACAGACGAGGATTCTTGAGATCGCAAAGTTTGATGAGGGGTATGAGGACAACAAGTCGGCGATAGTGCTATGACTACAACCAATAGATTATCAAACTCACATAACAGTAACGGAACTACCGGATGGTGGAGCTTCTCATTGCTTTGTAAGGAAGGACCGGCTTTGCAAACCGAACCAAGGGTGTTTGGAGGAAATACCATTGACAAACGACTGCAAATCCCTTGACTTTGTGAACCTCTCCTATAGCAAGTTGGGGATTTGCACGATGTAACAGTCTAGAGAACTTGTCCGATGAGCAACCAAAACATCATCCTTGGACAAGATTTCCTGTATCGGCACAATCTGTAGGTGGACTAGAGTAGCGGATCACCTGCCTCCAATTGGGCGATGCACAACGTTGTTGCGGTTACAGGAAGCAACAGTGGTGGATGCAACAAAGGAACTTGTAACACTTGCAAAATGATGGAAATGACCTAGAGATATCTACGAAGTGGAGCTCAAGCGTGGCTGGCCAACGTGGAGATGGAAGAAGTGAAAAATTTTGCAGCAGCCAAGGCAAACACATCAGCCTTGACACCTGCCAATTTTGCAGCCATTCTAGAGAAGTTTGCATTACTTGTTGAGGAGTTTTAATGGATTGTTTCTAACAAAATACACCAAAATCTACCTCCATAACAAAATCCTGGTCACTGAATAGACCTGAATCTGTCATAGAGGGAAGAGAACCTATCACATAAGTGACCACGAGCTAACCAAACTCAAGAAACATCTCGGCGAGATAAGCAATCAGGGGTTCATCAGACCCTCCACAACACCCTACGTGGCACCTCTACTTTTCGTGAGAAAGAAAACTGGACAAATGCAGCTGTGCATGGACCAATGAGCATTGAACAACATCACTATCACGAACCACTACCCTCTTCACGTTTTTTTTTCTTAGCATAGTTAGATTACATCAGATCCTTATATCCTGCCATCTAAGCTTTCCAACGCATCCAAGCACGCCCAAATCAGAGCAGTAGAGCCCCTGCTACGGTCGTCAAAGAAACCCTTGGTGGAGCCGCCCACCTTGCCTTGCCCGCTACACAACGAGAGGCGCTTTGATGGTGACTCGTCGGAGCGCCTTTCCTCACCTAGAAGTCAAGGAGAAGTTCACCCTGGTCAAGGAGGTCCTTATAGTTACCTCATTCATGCCCTTGGTACATTTGGAGGCCATTAGGAATGAACTCGGATCCCTGGCGGTGGATTATCCCGCCAGCCATGGCGGATACCAGATTCCACCTGACCAACACCCGATTTTTGGGCTAGGCTAACTTTCTAAATACTCAATCAAATCGAGCAATTCAAAGCTATATCTTGCATGGAAAAATCCAAGGAATCCAAATTTTAAGTCAGAACAGGTGTTAAACCACTCCTGAGTGGTCTAACCAGGGATTACGATCAACGGAACTCATGGCAAGGAGCACACCATGTCAACAATCTCCCCTTTGCACCGCAGTCTTGATGCCCTGTCCTTGGAACCTATAGCATTTTTAAACCTCAGCACATACCAAGCTCCATGCAGGTTGCGTTGTGCCTGTCCTTGGGCTGTGTCTTGGTCATGGTGTCGGCGAGCACACGCTTCGTGCCACAATGCACGATAGCCGCATCTCCCTTCGCCACCAAGTCTCACGCATAGTGATACCAGATCTCGATGTGCTTGGTTCTCCTGTGCATCACCGAGTTCTGGGTAAGGCTGATTGCACTCATGTTTTCCACATTGAGTACCATTGGCTTCTTTTGCGGCGACCCGATCTCCTTTGGCAGTTGCCGTAGCCACACGACCTCCTATACGGCTTCCGCGAGCGCGATGTACTCCGCTTTGGTGCTGGTCAGTGCCACGCATTCCTGCTTCCTGCTTGCCCATGAAAGTGTTGCACCACCAAGCACAAACACGTACACTGATGTTGATTTTCTGTCATCCACATCACCAGCCCAGTCGCCATCGGAGTAGTCGACCAACTCGAGGGAGTCATCACGTGCTCCCCATCCAAACACGAGTCATGACACTCTTGTCGCCCTGAGATAACGGAGGATCCGCTTCACTGCTTGCCAATGTTGTTGCCCGGGTTCAGCATTTCTCCAGCTCACTTGGCCCTCCGTGAAGGCCAGGTCGGGTCGCGTCGCCACCATGGCATACATGATGCTCCCCATAGCGGACTGGTATGGCACACCTGACATCTCCTCCTTCTCCTCTTTGGTGCTCGGCCCCATGCTCGAGCTCAGCTCATATGTGGTGGTCATGGGTGTGCCAATGGGGTTGCACTCCTCCATGTTGTAGCGGTGGAGTACCTCTTACACGTACTTTGCCTGCCCCATCTCTAACGTGCGTGCCTTGCGGTCCCTTTTGATGGCAACACCGAGGAAGTACTCGAGCTCACCCATGTCGGTCATTTTGAACCGACTGCCCAGCTGGCGCTTCAGGTTCACCAACTCCTCCATGTCCGATGACACGGGGATGAGATAATCCACATAAAGGACCATGTTCCGGTGCAACCATGCCTGATTCCACGCGTACACGCTCCAATCTACTTCGCAGCGCTTAAAGCCAAGCTCGGCCATGAAGCCGTCCATTTTCAGGTACCACATGAGTGGCTCTTGCTTCAGCCCCTATCGCACTTTGTGAAGCCGGCACACCTTCCCCGATGGCACGTCCACCTCCATGAGGACCTCCTTGTCCAGGTGGCTGTTAAGGAACGTGGTTTTCACGTCCATTTGGTGAACTTCGTAGTCGCACATCGGTGCCACCAAGAGGATGGAGTGGATTGAGGCAAAATTTTCCACCAGTGCGAAGCACTGGCGGCAAAGTGGTTTCTTCGTAGTGTTCACCCTTCCATTGGGTGAACCCCTTCGCCACCAACTGTGCCTTGTACCGCTCCACCTTCCCCTCCTTGGTGAGCTTCTTCTTGAAGATTCACTTGGAGCCAATGATTTTTCGCGTCCTCTGGCCTGTCAATCAGTTGCCAATTGTCGTTCTCTTCATGGGAGGTGAGCTCTGATTTTATAGCTCCCTCCCACTAATCCCCATCATTCTGCTATAACGCCTCCTTGACGGCCAGGGGCTCCTCTTGCAAAAAAGCGCTCAAGAGAACACGGTCCAGATGCCTTCCGTGGCATCATACCTCTTTGTCTTCCTCCTTGTGTGTCCGCTTCTTCGGGGCTACTGCTAGTGAGGCTGCTACTTCTGCTGCCACTACTACTACTGCTGTCCTCTCGTGGCGCCACTTGCACCACTGGCCTACTCTCCCTTTCTCGGGGATCATGGAGATTTGGGCTCACTCCTCGGCTTTTTGTCCAGATCCACTGTTGTCGGTGCTTTGGACTCATTGTCTGACTCGGCTGAATGCAAATCAGCCGCTCCCCCAACCCCCGGATGGTTTTTGCCGGTTGAAGCTACTCAGACGTCACCCTCTTTTGCGTCCTTTGGTGTCTCCCCCTTGAGGAGTGGCAGCCACTCCCCCTGCTTGGAGAGACCCACGTTCTTGTCCGTATAATAGTTGTCCTCGTTGAACGTGACGTCGTGACTCTTCATGATCTGCTGCCTCCGTGGGTCGAACAGCTGGTACGTCTTGCTCCTACTCTCGTACCAAACGAAGATGCATCGGTGAGTCCGCGAGTTGAGCTTTTCCTGTCCCTCGCGTGCGTGCAGAGTAGCATGTGCAACACAACTAAACGTACAAAGGTGTGCCATAGTTGGCTTTCTCCATCTCCACACTTCTTATGGTGTCTTTCACACCTTGGACGCCATGTCTTTTTGCGGTTTTGTCGGTGTCAGGTTTATGATGAACGTCGATCTCCGTGCTTCCTTGCCCGAGTACCGCTGCGCGAGGTTGGCATCACTCAACATGGGCCGGACCATGTTGAGAATGGTGCAGTTTGTCCTCTTGGTGATGCATTTCTGCTGCGGAGAGTGTGGCATGGTATTATGTCACACGATCCCCTTGCTTTTCATCCATGCTGAGCAGCCCTCATGCTCGCCATCGTTGTTGCTCCCGAACGCCTTCACCTTCAATCTTGTTTTCCGCTCCATTGCCGCCACAAACTCCTGCATACATGTGAAGACATCACTCTTCCTCTTGATGATGTAGAGGTAGAGCTTGCGGCTGTGAACGTCGATGAAGGTCACGAAGTAGCAAGCGCCCCCAATGGAGCTCTCGAATGGTCCACACACATCAGTGTGGACCACCTCCACCTTCGCCGATGCACGCGTCCCTTTGCCAATGAACGGTTGCCGTGTTACTTTGCCGACCACGCACGGCTCGTACACGGCGTTCTTGGCTGCGTCGAGGCTCTTGACCTCAAGACCCCAGACCACTTCCTTCTTCGCCATGTCCCTCACAGTTGAGGGGGCGATATGACATAGGCGGTGGTGCCATAGGTCTAGGTCTCCTTCATCCTTCGTCACGAGGTTGACGGCGTCAGTCCTTGCCGCATCGGCAAAGAAGGTACAGGTCCTCTTCCCTCTTGCCATGTGTAATCACCTCGCCATCCCCCTCCTTTTGGATGATGGCCTCTCTCTTATTGAAGAGTGCCTCAAGCCCCTTATCGGTAAAGTGACTCACTGACAACAGGTTTGTCCCAAAGTTGGGCATGTGGAGCACGTCGTAGATGGTGCATAGGATGACTTTCTCATTCACCACCTACTTGATGCAAACATTGCCCACAGCAATCCGTTTTACCGTTGGCCACTGTCATGCGCCGCTCGGTGGCGCCGTAGGTGAAGAATGCCATCCGGTGGTATTGTGTGTGGCAGCCTAATCCAACGTCCATCACCGTGACGTCCAGATCTGTCAGGTCGGCAGACTCCATGGTCATCATGGCTTGGATGTCCTTCTTCCCGCCCTTCACATGCTAGTCCGACTTCTTGTTATGACAATTGCATGCATAGTGGCTCTGTTTTCCACAGTTGTAGCAGTCCCCCTTGTTGTCACCTCTCTTGGTGCCTTGCTTGGCACCCTTCCCCTTCTTGCCTCCCCCTCCACCTAGAGGGCTTACGGCATAGGCGAAACTTGACATTGCCCTGCTCTCTCTTCCACCACGTCGCATCCATTCATTGCGGACGTACTCAGCCACCTTCGGGTGCTTCAGCTCATCGGCGGACCAGCCGGCCACGACAGTGATCATGGGACTCCAACTGCTTGGCAAGGCTAGGAGGAGGATCATGGATTGCAGCTGAGGGTCGATCCTCCATCCGGTGGCTACGCATTCGGCAGTGAGGGACTCAATCTCTTGCAGGATCTCCATGATGTTGTCGCCTTTGTTGGCTCGGAGGGTGACGAGCCTCTTGAATACAAAGAAATTGCTAGCGAGGTTGGTGGCCTGATAGATGGTGTAGAATTTCTTCCAGGCCTCCGTGCCTTCGTGCATCCTTGAATCAATGCGCGCTGTGGCGGGGTTAGCGCTAACACCAACAAAGACAGCGCCTTCTTGTTCGCTTCTTGTACTTGTCCACTTCCTCCGGCGTCATGGTATCCAGAGGGGTGGTCTATTTATTGATGACCAGCTCAAGAAGACCCCTGTCATCGAGGTAGACCTCGAATTGCCACCTCCACAAAGGGAAGTCGTTCCCATCAAACTTGGAGACGGCGCCAATGCACTCTTGCTCGGTCGTTCCCATGGCGCACGGCGGTAGCGTGAAAGTTGAGGAGCTAGGGTCCTTCTAGGCACGTGGTACCATAAACTTTTGTAGGCTCTAGAAGGTGTGGAGGCACCCTCAAGGATGCCTGACTATCACTGATGCACACTACCAGTGTTTGGGAAGCCGATGGACACCAATGGTGAAGAGTGTGGAGCAGAAGGATCACGTATGTGAGTGGATAGAACACGTTGCATTCACTAGAACTGAATCGAAACACATTTTTGTTACTTAGCATAGTGAGATTACATCAGATCCTTATAGCCTATAATTTAAGCTTTCCAATGCATCCAATCACGCCCAAATCAGAGCAGTAGAGCCCCTTCTATGGCCGTCAATGTAACCCTTGGTGGAGCCGCCCACCTTGCCTTGCCTGCTACACAATGGGAGGCGCTTCGACGGTGACTCGTCGGAGCGCCTTTCCTTGCCCAGAAGTCAAGGAGAAGTTCACCCTGGTCAATGAGGTCCTTATAATTACCTCATTTATGCCCTTGGGGAATTTGGAGCCCATTGGAGACGGACTCGGATCACTAGTGGTGGATTATCTCGCCACCCATGGTGAGTACCAGATTCCACCCGCCCTACACCCGATTTTTGGGCTAGGCTAACTTTCTGAATACTCACTCAAATTTAGTGATTCAATCCGACCTCACTTGAAAATAAAATGAGTGGCGGTGGGGAGTTAGTGACCAAGAAGTGTTCAACGCTTTGCAGAATGCTCTAACCTCGGCACCAATCCTACGATTAGCCGATCCAACGGTTGACAACGTTATGGCTACAGATGCTTCAGACCGAGCCATCGGCACAATCCACAAGTAAGACCATGGCAACGGCAAGCAACCGGTCGCATACATGTCTCAAAAACTGCTAGGACCAAAACTCAACTATGTCCTACACAAGAAAGAAATGATAGAGGTTGTACATACATTGAATATATGGCAGAGTTCTGTGGAGTGTCGTCGATGCATCATGCACAGTGACCGCTATGCATCGAAACATTTGAAGATGCAGCCGAACCTGAGTCAACGTCAAACCCAATGGATGGAGTTCCTTGAATCAGGAATCAACTACGATATCGAGTACCAACCAGGCAAAATCAACCCGGGAAACGCACTAAGCCACCTACCAGATTTAATGGCTGAGGTGGCAACACTACAACTACAACAAGACACATATCTCGAGTGACTATCACATGAGGCTACGACCAGTACGATGGATTCGACAAGGTGAAATTCTGGTACGACGCACTGTCTTGGCGACGGCGATATACCCTACCTCCAGTATACTTCGCATGGTCATCCTGGAAGAAGGCTTTTTTTATAGTTTCTTCAAAGAATTGGGGATGACTTTTTGAACAGTCTCAAAACATGGTCAATGCGTATGGCCCTGATTTTTTTTCTTCAAATTTTGCCTAGCAAGCTGCTTGAGTCCTGCCCGTTGTCTCGAATTTCACCCTGGCTTCCAAACTCAAACGCTCAAACCTGAGCATCAAGTCCAGCATAACACGTGTACTCACCCACCGACCGCTTCCTACCCCCACGTTGATGTGGTTTGCGCTTCATGTCGGCGGTCAAGAGGGCATGCACACGTTTGAGATTGGGACGAAACGTTTCTTTCCACACATTTTCGGAAACACCTCACCGAGTTTCTGCACACATGCAAACAAGACAGAGCCTAATTATGTACTAGGGTCCAACACCTTGGCAATTAATCAGTTTGCGAATAATATTGGGAGTAGGGTACTTGCCAAGTGGTCGTTTCCGCGAACGATGAACTCCGCTGAATGTTGCTCAAAGAATGCCACAGCAGATTTCCAGGTGGGCACTTTGGAGAGGATAAGATGCTGAAAAAGCTGGCAAAAGATATTGGTGGGACAAGATGCAATCCGCCATGGCCAACTTTTGCAAATCCTATAACATATGTTAGCGACAAATATCCTGTTGCACCAGGCCACCCGGAATTCTGCAGCCGCTCCCCATTCTGACGGAATCGTAGGCTGACATCTCCATGGACTTTGTCAGAGGATTACCACTCACACCCGAGGGATATGGCGCAATCCTCGTGGTTGTTGACAGGTTTTTCAAAATGTTCCATTTTGTCCCGACAACGGCTACCGTCACCGCCGAAGGAACAACGTGGCTGTTTTTTCACAAAATCGCATGGCTACACAGCATACCGAGAAACATCACGAGTGAAGGAGGCGGTCGATCCACGAGCCGTTTTTGGTGCAAACTGATGGCTTGCTACGGCAGCCGAATTCAACTTTCAACAGCGTTTCATCCTCAGACTGACGGCCAAACCGAGCAGACAAATCAGACCCTCAAACAACTTCTCTGAATACTGTGTAAACCTCACGGGATAGATTGAGCACAAAAACTCCTGACCGCCAAAATCGCATGCAATTTGGTAGTTTCCACGGCAACAGGTAAAAATTCGTTTGAAGTGGTGTATGCACGTAACGGCATAATGCCAGCATGCACTCACTACTGCGCCAACTCAGCTCATGCAGCAACCACAACCATGGGAGCGAGAGGTTGGTGAATAAACACGCTTGATTGAGTAGCGAGAGTGAGAGTAACGAGAGTAAGGAACGAGCGATCTCTTAGCCGCGGTTTACTGGGCCACCCACTCCAAGAGTTCGAAGTCGGGCCCAGTCGCCACCCGGGGGTCGAACCAAACCGGTCGGCCAAGAGGCCTCCGTGGTTTCTCACACCTTAAAGCGACTGAGCGTGTGGCCCCGTAGGATCAGCAACCCGGGCAGTCACGAGACAGCAAGCACAGCATGCAAGGTACAAGAAACCGCAATCCACATTGACCACGAGCGTATGTGGTGCATGCATCTCTCATTGTATCCCTCGTGTTTTAGCCATCACATGGCTCATCACCAAATGTCTAAAGTAGGAAGATGTCAGCTCCAACAGAGCTGAGCATGGTCGAGTCCACCGATCTTGCACCCGGCAGAGACGCCAGTGATGCATGGCTCCATAGCTTCAGTTATGCTTAGTCACTTGCAAGAGTGGTGTGTGTATGAATGGAAGGAGTCAAGAGGTCACTTGCGTGTTTTACAGACAAACCAATAGTGTATGGCAAAATTCCCGCCACACCGGTAGGACTACACTGTCGAAGCAACATTCCCCCGGTCGACGCCCAACGTTGAGATTTCTCCACCAGCTGGGAAGAAACACTACAGACACTTGCGAAGACACAAGCATTGATGAAACGAGCAGTTGACCGACATCGTAGCGACGACGTTTTTGTCGCTGGTAACTAAGTCATTCTCAGCTCAACCAACATCAAATTCCGCGGAGCCGACTATTCAAAGTTCAAACCCCGATGTTTGGGACCATTTGAGGTCGAAGGCATGCAAACACCCGTGGTTGCGTGACTCAAACTCCCCGAAACTATACAAGTTCATCCGGTGTCCCATTTCAGCACGCTCAAGAAGTACTGAGACCCCAAAGAGAACTTCCCCAGCAGGGATGTCCCTCCCCCTCCTCCCGTTCAAGTGGACGAGGACAAAGAGTGTGTCATCGACGACATCCTCGGCCTTCGATGGCATGGCAGAACGATAGAAAATCTTGTCAAGTGGCACGGCTATGACGCCGCGCACAACAGTTGGGAACCTTACGACAACCTTGAAGACGTTGGTCACGTGATCGACGACTACTAGCGCCGTTACTAGGACACATTTGTATGCGCACCGGGTTGTCGCGACTAAAGGGGGGGGGGGGGGGGGG
>SZWC01024315.1:10846-33232 GCA_023375785.1 Penium margaritaceum
CCTCACCCCTGACTTGCCGACTCGAGTCGGAACTTGACCTATCAACTCCGACTTACTCCGACTGACTTCGACTTGAGTTGGCAAGTTGGCCGCAAGTATACATGTACAAACACATGCATCCACGCACACATGCAGGCCCGCCCGCCTGCCATGTTGCATCCACGCACATGCCTGCAGCAGCCCCTGTGGCGCGCCACCCAGCCACCCACCTTTGGTGAGAGAGTCGAGCACGCCATGGGACTCGAGGTACTTGCGGAAGGCCTCCTTCTTCGACTCGTTGGCCTGAAGCCAACGGCAAACAGCCGCACGCACACGACCAACACACACACGCGTGAAATGGACCCCCATTTCCCCCGCAGGTCGAGGCGTCTGAAAACCGGAGAAGAGAGGCATGACCAAGACGTTTCAGCGCCTCCGTTGTCAGCTCCCCCAATCTTTCCATCGTGCTCTCCTACTGTGAGATGCCTTACCCCACAAGACACATCAGCCCGTCAGTCCCTCAGCTGTCGTGAGTATCCCTCAGCTGTGGTGACTGTCCCTCAGCTGTGTTGACTGTCCCTGATTGGGTGGGGGGGGGGGGACTTTTGCCATGAAGCCATCGTGCAAAGATAAAGAGCATCAGTCAACGACATTTCCATCACGTGCACTCATGCCACGCCATGTCATGCCATGCCACCTCGTGCCATGCCACCACGTGCCACGCACTGCAGCAGGAATGCAGCAGCAGCCGATGCTGTACACTCACACAGGTGCAAGAGGCAGTGGCCAACTCTCACACTCTCACCCATTCCAACTGCCAACGCCCATTTCCACACCCACAACCACCCCCATAACCATGCCCATACCCATGCCCATACCCATACCCATACCCATACCCATACCCATACCCATACCCATACCCATACCCATACCCATACCCATACCCATACCCATACCCATACCCATACGCATATGCATGTCCGTGCTCCTGCCCGTGCCCTCCTTCGCCTTGACTAGGCCACCTCTGCACCTGTAACAACACCCAAGAGCATGCCACACGCCACACGACACACAACACACGACAAACGACATACGACAAACGACACACAACACACGACACACCACACACAACACACAACACACAACACACAACACACAACACACGCCACGCACACACACTCACTATGCTGTTCATGCCGTGCGCAACCTCACGGGAGAGCGCAAACGCAAGCCCACATGCGCGTGTGCGCGTGAGCGGCCCAAAGAACCAGACAGCCGCGGTCACGGCCACAGCCACAGCAACAGCCACTGCGACGGCGTTCTTCCCTCCTCGAGCCAGACGGCGTGAGAGGAGGCCAGAGGGCGAGAGGAGTAGGCAGGAGATCGGTGCTTCCGCACGCACTGCAGAGACCGCTTGGCTTGCTCGCCTTGGCTCGGCTAGGCTCGGCTTGGCTCGCCTTGGCTCGCCTTGGCCCGGCTAGGCTCGGCTAAGCTAGGGGGGTGTGCTGGAGGTGCATCCCGGCCCCGCCCAGTGGGCTACACGGTGAATCTGCCCCGCAGCACCGATCAAGCGCAGGCGGCGAAGGCAGAGCCGCTCGTACGGGGCGGGCTCGGACGCCGCAGGCGGTTTCCGACGTAGCTGCCGGATCTCGACATCCTCCCGCGCCACCACCAGCAGCAGCAGCAGCAGCACCAACACCAGCAGCAGCAGCAACACCAGAAGCAGCAGCAGCAGAAGCAGTAGCAGCAGCAGCAGCTGAAGCAGGAGCATACGACGCCGGAGCCTGTGGGGAGGTTCGTGAGCACGTAGACTTGCAAGCTGGATGGAGAACCTACGGGTAAATCGAAGACGACAACGGAGGTGAACCAGCGCTTTGGCTTAGATTTGCTCTTGTCACATGTTGAGCGGGATGTGGTGTGGCTCTTGGCGAGGGCTCCCCACATTGTGTTAAGTCCTTAACTTACACCAGTCCCCTAACTCCGTGAGTGGGTATTTATGTCCCAACATTCTTGGCCCACCGCGAGTTGACCTCAGAATTTTTACGCCTCTCATCTGAGGGCATTTTGGCCACAAGCCCAGACCTCTGCTGTTCTGTTTTAAATGATCTTGGCAACTTTGACCACTTTCCAGAGTGGTCGACAGAAGTTTTGCCAACCGTATCGATGTTTCGATACTATTTGGTCAATTTCTCGGCGGCGCTGGACTTTTATAAAACCGCGCCCTCGTGTAATGACCGTCTTCTACGTTTTAAAGCATACCTTTGCCGTCTCTCCACCTTTCACACCACCGACCGTCACGCACTACTCAATGCAGCGCGCCCTCTCACACAAAACGTTGCTCAGGGGGTTCCTCTATTCCCTCTTTTTGGAGCCTACAGTTGGGTTGGTCTATTTTCACTAGATGCTTAGACTTGTCGTTTCTACAGGCGCATGTGGGTGAAACTACATCCTCACACTTTGTGTTGTGTGTTTACAACTAACTTATGTAGTTTCAAGCGTTTCTTCACCGTCTCTCCACCTATCGAACTACCATTTGTCACGTTGCGTTCTATACGACATACACTCTCACACATGATGTTGACTAGGGGGTTTCTCCATTCCCTCACTTACATGCCTCAGGTCATTATGTGTCTGTGGTGCTCACAAGTAGAGAAATTACCCATGCGCTGAAAGGGAACATGTTGAGCTCTGCAATGGCGGACACTGCATACAATGAAACCCAAAACCCCGAAGTTATGATTTGAATGCAGTTAGAGCGGAAGTACAGGGTCTATGGGGTAAACAAAGAAGTTGGCTGTCACCCGATTGCATCTCTCACGATCGAGTGAGGTGGGCCAACACCCATGTGCAGCGACAACGGGCAACAGCTTCAGTTGCTATCCTGGCATCATCTTGAACCAAGTGCACTTGGTGATGAAAATCAAAGACATAGGGCGCTGAATGACCTTGCCCTCACATGACCAGCGAGGGGTATGTTGTAGGTCGCTCTCTTGAAGATGTCCAGAGGGCGGCGAGCATGAGTGAGAGGAGTGGGGGAATTGGAGAAGAGAAGAGCACCCAACTGAGCCTCTTTGGAACCCCTCACCAAGATGGGCTGATAGAGTGAGCTGGGCAGCTGAAGCAAGTAGGGAAAATGAGAACATGCATGAGAAGAGGGGGGTTTGTACTGAAGGTTTTCATTGTGAAGCTCAAGAAACTATCAGAGTAGGTCACTCTTCAGAGATGTTCTATCCTCTGTGACAACCTGGAACACGCCAACCTAAGGGTCTACTTACACACTTTCGACAGCCACGCATCAGTGGTTACACTAGATTGCGACTCTGGTTGATCCTTACACATACTATGGTCTTGGGAGTGATCAAGGCCTGAGCATGCAGTAGCAGTCAGCATCTTATGACGGTCCATTTCGACTCTTGCCTTCTAATCCAGGCCTTCGCCCTGCTCTCCCCTGTCTGCCCCATACCCCGTCTCATTACCTTCTGTTTCAGCCTCCACCGACGGTAATTGGCTGGTTTCTGTGACTTGAGCTGCTGTCTTCTGGCTCCAGCTCACCTATCTCTGCCTCCCAAGCTGCTGCCACATGGCCACCTTCCTCGCAGACTCTCTCTTTCTCTCTCATCCTGCCTTCACCCATGGCACGCGGAACCATGTCAGGAGATCCAAGAGGCACCATACACCTTCATGCACATGCGAGAGGACGAAGGCATGCTCGCCGACCAAAACAAGGCCAGAGCCATCGGGAGCGAGCACTTGAGCTTGGACTCGCAGCTCTGCTGCTGGGCACATGCAGCCCACCACTGCTCAACAGAGCATCAGGCCATGCCACACAGCAATGCCGTGCCAAGTGCCAAACTGGAACGCACTCCCCTCAGATGGGTGCACTTGGGCGATGGGGCACCGAAAAGTGGACCAGCTGGTCATGACAGTGGCACGTCCGCTCGCAGTGCTCCCCCCACCATTCAAATCATCGCTGGGGCCAAGCCCCCAGAGTTTCGGCCGAAGCAAGTGAAGGGCTCTGGGGCAACAGGCTCCATGAAGTACACCTTACCCGACAGCTGCAGCACACAACCCACTGCACAACCACCATCCCCTTCCTCCTCCGAGATTGAGGGCTGCTCCGGAACGAAGTCGCCGATGTTCCCTCCAACCAGGCCAAAGCGCCCATCCCCAGACTGGAGGCCGCGCTCCATCCTTCGCTGGGACCCTCCTTCCTTCCCTTTCCCCAGAAGCTGCTCTCCCTCGTCGTTTACTTCCACATCCATCACCTCCGGCTGCAGCCCCCCCTCAGGAGTAGTGAAAGCTCTCGGTACAAGGGACCGCGTCGAGGGAACATCGATCGGCTGCAAGGAGAAATCTATGCGCGATTCCTGGCTCCACTGCCCCCGAGTAGCTGTCAGTTGCTGATGAACTGCCTCTACCACTGGCGTGACGGCAGCAGCAGCAGCAACAGCAGCTGCCGCAGCAGCAGGCGGGGGTGGCAACCGTGAGCGTGAAAAGGATTCTGGGGTGCTGGCGGGACTAGGATGCAGCGACGACGGGGAGGTACACCCAGAATTCGCCCTGAGGGAATAGGGCGATCCAGCTGGGCACTGCACGAGGCTTGGAGGCCTCCCTCCGTACTTTGCCGACAACTGCCGAGCGGCTGCCCTCTCCGCCGCTTTCTCTGCCATCCTCGCCGCCCCCGACTCCGGAAACACCGGTACATCCCTTGCCTCCACGCAGTTTTCCCTCGGCTCCGAGGAGCTCCAGGGAACATGGGAGTGCTGGGGTGCTGCCTGGGCGCCTTCTCCTTTTCTCATGGGAGAGGGTTCGGAGCGGGGGGGTTCGAGAGCCATGGGGTCCGTTGTGTTTGCGGCTGAAGAGTTGGGGCCAAACAGCTGCCTGCGGGGCGCTGCGGGCGACACAGAGCCATAGCTGATGCTGCTACTCCTGCTGCTCCTCACGCCGCCGCCGCTGCTGCCGCTGCTGCTGAAGTCGCTGGCGTAACCGTTGGCGCTGTAGCCGCTGCTGATGTAGCTGCTGCTGCTACTGCATCGACCACTGCTGTACGCGGTGCCCTCAGGCACAATGTCGCCAACCCTGCCGCTGCTGCTGCTGTTGCTGCCACAGCCGCTTCTGCGCCCGGGACTGCCGCTGCTTCCAATGCTGCCTCCACTTCCGGAAACGCCGCGAGCACCAGCAGCAGCACCGCTGGCAGCAGCGGCAGAGGTGACGGCGCTGCTCGAGCCTTTTGAGGCGGCGTCCGACTGCCAACCCCATGACGCCCAAAACGACGCGCGCCCCAGCGACGCCGACGAGGACGACGAAGAGGACGGAGCGCCGCCGGTGTCACCTCCACTCGCCGCCTGCCTTCTCCTTCCAAACCAAGACGTAGAGGAAGAGGGTGCGGTCGAAGCAGGGGCAGAGGCAGTCGCAGTCAATGGGGAGAGAGAAGGCGGAGTTTGCTTGGCGGCATCAATCGGCGAACCGCCGCAGAATCCCCCCTTCACTGCGCTCCGAGGAGTCGAGACTGCGCTGCCTGCGTATCCGCCCTCAAGCGAAAAACAGAAAAGGCCTCCTTCCCCGGGCCCCCCTCCCGCCTCCCGCCGTCCCGACCCAATAAATCCAGACGCCATGGACTCGTCCTCCTCCTCTCCGCACACTCCCAAACCCACCCTCCCCGAAAGAACCGGACTGAATATGTTCGCCCGAGCTGAGTCGGACAAAACTCCTCCCCCAGTAAAACCATGACCCCCTCCCTCGGCCTCCCCAACAGAGCACGTGCGCCTTATCCTAGGCCGTCCACATGGCTCTACTGCTGCTGCCGCAACTGCCGCTCTTCCTTCAGCCACGGTGGGCAAGCCCGGCGTCAGCAGGAAAGTTGGGACAGCCGATGATGCATGCGGTGACGTCATGGCCCTCGAGGCTTTGGGAGGAGTCGTCAGGACGGCCACGGCGCCGCCATCACAACCTGCAGGGTGGCGTTTGCTGCTGCTGCTGCTGCTGCTGGCGTTCAGCGAACGCAACTTGTACAGCGCGGGTGGCTCGTACGGCTGGATGCCCGCGCCACCCCTGCCCAGCAAGTCGCCCCCTCTGGGCTGCTCCCTCGCCCACGAGCCGCCAACACCCGTGCTGCCACCTCCGCTGTCGCGGCCTCTCGCGCCACAACTGGTGGCGGGGCGGCTCATGCCCCCGGGAGAAAGCTGCCACGAAGGTTCGCAGTGCAGCGGAGGCGCCTCGTTGCTGCGCCCGCCAGAGGCCTGCGCGCCGCCCAAATGTTCTGCATTGCAGCGGCTACCACTTTCCCAGCCGCCGCTGCTGCTGAGGTTGTCGCCGCCCTGCCGCTGCCCCTCCCGCTGCTGCTGCACTTCTTGCTGCTGGTGGTGGTACTCGTGGTGCTGCTGCTGCTGACGCCGCATGAGGCGCTGCAGCTGCAGCGACAAGCGCAGGTCCTCCAGCTTCACTACGCCGAACCGCTTTTTTATGTCCACCAGGTCGCTGCGCATTTCGCGCAGCCGCTGTCGGTGCTGCTCTTGCTGCTGCCGTCGCTCCATCATGTCAGCAAGCTCACGCTCCGCCGCCTCTTGTTGCTGCTGGTGATGCTGCTGCTGCTGCTGCTGCTGCTGCTGCTGCTGCTGCTGCTGCTGCTGCTGCTGCTGCTGCTGCTGCTGCTGCTGCTGCTGCTGCTGCTGCTTCTGGTGTATCTGCTTTTCCTGCTGCTGCTTCCAGCCCAAGTGGCTGCTGACGGCAAAGTCGTTGCCGCTTCTCCCGCCAGTGCAACCCGAAGCGTCGGTGAAGCCTTTCATACTGCTGCCGCCTATGCTGGTGTTGACAGTGGGGCCACGGAAGCATGTGGTGCACGGGCTTCTGGGAGAAGCGGAAGCGAGAGCGCAGCACACGACTCCGCCGACTTCAGCAGGCTTCCCGACCAAGTCAGTGTCGGCCACCATATTGGTCCGAATGATGGTGAGGAAACGTGACGTGATCTGTTGCGGTAGACGAGCGCGGATGATACGGTCTCCTCAAGAGAGTTCAGAACGGCACGCAATAGTGAAGAAAGAACTGGTGAATTTCCAACAAGCCCTAGCAGAAGCACTGATGTCCTACCAGATCGGGTTCACCCAGGGTTGGTCATGTCCCGGGCGACGAAGAGGCGGTGGCCAACACCATCAGTCAGTGTCACTTGACACGCCAATACATTACAACTTGACACGCCAGGGTTTGCCGAATGGTGTAGATTGGGTTCCCTCCCCTCTTCCCCGTGGCTCCACCAGAGGAACGCGCAGCCTGATGACGATTTTACATGAATACCAACTCCCTCGAGCTTTCATTCCCACAGATGGGACGAGTGGATGGCATTGTACAAAGATGTTCCTTTAGGTATAGTAAGGTGCGGTTTGATATACAAATATACGGAATGCTCATATTCACCGATGTTGCCGTGTTTTCGGACATGGCCTGTATCGCTCGTATTCGTTAGGTAAAGTAGTTTTCATTAACCTTACCGTTCTCTTCATTAAACCAGCGGCGCTAGTTATAAGAAGCATGAATAATCTCGATTTTGACTGCGGCAATCCTCACACTTGATACGGGAATGGGCTTTCACCAACAATTCCACTTGTTCTGCGCTAAGAAAACAGAAAAAAAAAACGAGAATAAACGGAAAAAAATCCCAACCACGGAAAACCGAGTAAGGTCGAGCAAGAAAGACGAAAACGTCATAAGTCAACCGAGATGTCCAATGGCAACCGCAAGTCGGCAACCTGGGCAACTCTGATCGTTCAGGTATAAGATACTGATCACATCAACACATTTTATTAGAAATTTATTTTGCTTCATTGCATGCTTTAGTATCGTTGTTAACAAGGGTCTAGCAAAAAATCTATTTTTTGCATCATTTGTTGCAACACGAGTCGTGCGAGCAGTTTATCACAAGTATCATAGAGGGGAGAAGGGTATGCATGAGTTTGGTGAGCGAAATCAAAGGAGCTACAACGTAGATTTAGTCCGATTTGTTCGTTTGCATTTAGAGGTCAACGAAAGCATTACCACACAATATTAGTATCATGAACAACGCCGCACTATGCCTTAGCATTTTCCCCAAACAATATTGCCGCATGTTCCTTTTACTTTAGACCCACAAACTAGAAATACCACCCCTTGCATCCAATAGGCTTAAGTGGATATCAAAAACTTGAGTGATGCAATTAAGAAACATACAGGCCAACATAACACAAAACTTAAGACCTTTCCTGAATGAGCGATTATGTTAGGAACAAGAAGACGATTCTCCACTATTTTTACTAAATAAATATGGAAAAAGGTCATCACGGGATGCATAACGCTAGATTCTTACAATCTGTACTGAATTATAAAGCTCATAATGGCAAGTTATATCTATCGTAAACAAGAGAATGAAGGTGCCAAGAACAATAGTCAAGTTTTTGGAGGAAACTAAAATTCTAGTATAAAAAAATCAAAATAAAAAACTTTTACATCCTGGTGTGAAAAAAATAATGTTTTCAATTATTGCATGGTTCACTTGTCATGATGGTGTGAAAAAACTTTTCCATGACAAGCAAACAAACCTCAAAAATGAAAAAACTTCCTTCTATTTATCCTATCAAAATGAAGACAAGGGCATTACATAAGCTTTCATCTCGAGCCTAATGATCGAATGATGACACAGTTCGGGCAAGAAAGGACATTATGTTGCCATTTGTCTTCTTGGTTTACCTATTTCAAAGACTCAAATCGGCTCGGCTCGACACCAGCACGTCAAGAACAATAGTGAAACATGACAAGTAGTAGTCACCAAAACAAATCATCCGAAACAACTCCATTCCGGAAACAATGTTTCCAATGCTAGGGACATAACACACATGCGCGGATTGAGCTCCTTTAGGTAACACGAATTGAAGCCACTTGATGAAAGAGAAGGCAAGAAGAATGTTTCATCCCAGTGAAACATACATGTCCTCCAAGGACAAGAAGGGTTCCCATTTTGAGTTGCACGCATAAGGTGGAAATCAGTAACTTCACTTTTTGGCGTGAAGTTTCCATACTACTTCATTCTCTTCCCCCACTTCGTCGTAGCAAGGCAATATCTTTGTGGTAGTAACCCATGACTTCCAATTTTTGGGGGAAGTAGAACTTCATTACTAATCCCTTAATAGGCTACATTAAATGGCTTTTTGAAAGTGTCAATGACATGGTAAACGAATTCCTGCACAAGTTCACTTCCACACTTTAAAGTCTGCAATCTAACAGAAACTCTTCCGTCTATTCCAATGTAAGTAGGTGTGAAAATTTCATTCATGGCTTTAGTGAAAGGTTGGATTAATTGTAATGCATGATTGTAGGTTATACCTTCACCTACATCATTTGATGGAAATCTATTTTTAAAGAAGTATTCTTTTGGCATACTCCTAGACTCACTTCCATTGTGGTTGCTTGGCAACAATCATTGTGTCATCTTTAAACCAACAATGATGCCCTTCACGATGAATGTAAGGTGTTGTTGCGTTTGGATGTTATCCAATCTTTAGGCAAATTTGCAATGTTTCCAATGTTTGCGAGCTAGTTTGCAAGGTTTCTCTTCTAATGTATAGACGAGTATTTTTTGGCACGTTTATGAATGTGCCCTCCACTATAGACTACTGCACTAAGTGAACATAATGAAGCATGCCTCATTTGAAGTTAGGTAACAAAGCCATGAGGAGGGAAAAATGGTGTCATGGGAGACTTACCCATAGATACTACATCGTATGAGAGCAATGTAACACTCTTTCGAAAATAAATGAAAAAAAAGGATATCAGATGATGGAACTATCTTGAATGTTGCATTTCATAGAAGATTCTTACATGATCATTTAGATTATATAGATTTAACATGTATCACCCTTCCCATCAGGTTAGCATTAATTACCATTAACAACAAAGGATACATCAAGGATATTAAGAACTCCCCTCACCTTGCTAGTAGAATACATTTCTACTGGCCACTTTCTCATTTGACTTTCCCCCACTTCCCCTCGGCATTTCTCCAAGGAATCCTCAAAAAATCCCATTGACCTACAACAAAGTCCGCCACCTACCCTTTGATACCCCTCCCACTCCTAAAAGTTACGCTAGGCGATAGCCCAAAACCAAACCTAACACTCCTATCCATTCTCCTCAATTTTCACTCATCTACGGCCCCCACATTTCAACCATATACCATCAATAAGATCCAAATATGAACATAGACTTTTTAATTGTTAATATGTAAATCACACATGTTTCTATGTAAACATCAAGGAAAACCTAACCCTGGATAAGAAAACACCATGAATAACCTTCATCAACAAGTGAACCAATACCTGCAACATCAAAAAAAAATATCACGATCAAAGCACAAATCTTTGCACAAGCAAGGAAATCCCCCCCTTGATTTCTTTCCCATCACATGTACAATCGCCAAAGGCATACCTCTATCCCACCATGATTGTGTTAGAATAAGGTAGAAAAGGCCAAACAGTTATTTGCTAACTCACAGACTCTTAACAATCTCTTTAAACCCAAACCATTAGTTCCACCATCCCATCCCTACATCACAGTCCCACACACAGTTGCACCTCTCATGCTAGCCCATTAAATGCTTGAACCCATCACCCCTTGGGAGGCTCTGAATTTAGTGCACTCTCTTGTAAGAGCCAAATGCCCAAATCGTGATGGACTATGACTAGTAATCTAGACCAAGTAGTCTTCCTTTCTCATTTCATACTAGTCTTCCTTTCTCATTTCCCACATCATGCTTCTCATAAACATTATTTTGTGTACCTCATCTAGGCCAAACCTAGACACAACCCTCAGACAATTCATAACAATCCTCATTCACGAAAACAAAAAGAGTTAAGAAATTGCTAATTACACACTGATGTTCCTCCTCAACACCAAATAGAAAATTACAACCAAACTCTAGGCAAACAGAATTTCCACCATTCTTCCACGCGTTATTAATTAACATCCAACAGGCTTTGTACATCACATATCGATGAAACCTCAATCTAAAAAATCTTAAACTTCCAACACTTACGGACTTCCACACAATCCCCGGCTAGCCTCCTCTTTTTTTTTGTATGCAAGCCCGGACAACTCATCAAATAAATCCTTCCTTTTTCGTGTTCCTAGACATATATCCCCCTCTTTTGCCTATGGATGTAAGAAAATCCACCACATGTCATCTACTTGCATATTTGTCAAGTAGTTATTTACAAATAAAGTATACATCAAATTGAGTAAAGGACAAGGATGCCCATTTCCTTCATTTTTGTTCTATGGCCGCATGGAATTTGTTGCCAACACTCTTCACTACAAACAACCTTAAGCCCATACATTTTAGTGCTTATTAGGAGCATTATTTAGAGAAACAAATGATGCTACCATATTCTGTTAACATGAAAAATATTCCCCTAAATGTACATCAATTCTAAGAGACAATGCAAATATTACAGGTCTTCACACTCATCTTAAAACATTTTGGCTAGCCTTGTTCTGTAAAAATGATACAAATGAAACACTCTTTCCCTTTCCCACTCTTGACCACTATAATGTAAAGAATTACATAGAATTTGTTTTTTCCACCGTCCATGATCCCAATAACACATGGACCTCGATCATGGAGTCTGTAGAAGACCACATCAAGAAGTAAAATTACATCTATCCTACAATCAAAGTGAAATTAGCTTGGGAAATCTCCTACCTGCAACCAAAGCATCATTATATCATGCACATCATCCTAATATTAACACCAGTTTCCTCACATATTCTCATCTTCCTTCTCCTCACATACTACCGATAAGGAAATTCATCATATCTCTTTGACTCATCGCACTTGTTCTTACCACTACTAAGCCACATTGTGGAGGTCAAAGCCTCGTGCATCTCATCTTAAAAATTCTACATGTGATAGGTTTACTCCCTGCACACTCTTCCTTCCAATCTTAGAAGAGACTCAAATTTTATTCAGAGTCCTTACCTTATAATTGTCACTTCTTTACCCTCACCTGATGTTCATTACATCTGCAATATGTAAAAGGAAGATACCATGGCCTTATTCCACATGAAACCAACTAACCATCCTCCCCTAATGTGTCATGAAGGCCTCTAGACTAAACATTTTGCGTTCAATAAGGGGGATTCACTAGCCGTCAAAAGCATGTTTAGGTGACACCATGTAATGTATTTCCTCTTTTATTATAGATTTTGACTCCATTCAATTTTGCCCATTACACCATGCCTCTCATTTTGAAAATACACTACCACACAGTCAGCCACACTAACATATAATCGATCCCATTTGAGACATCTCAATAAAAACAATCATTTGTTAACCCTTGTATGGCACCAAGTTCTTTTCTTCCCCTCATCACCTACCGATGTTCTATCCCTCACTACCTTCTTTACACTCAAAGACTCTTCATCTATCCCACCCTAAAAACGATATTCCCTTTTGTAATCCACCCTTGGACATTCATTGCAAAGTATTCATTATTCACCTCGAAACCAAATCTATGCTCCCAAACCCAAGAATTCTACAAATTCACTTTTGAATGTCACCTTTGGTATTGGTAATTCTTGCAGATCACACCTAGGTCAATTATGATAGATGTATTTCCTTTCCCACACATTGCTTCCATATTATAAATTAGTTGGACCCCTGAACCAGACAACTTATCCAAGTACTTAAGCCTTCGAGCATCTCCCCCAACCCCTTAGAATGTGGACACTTCAATTCACTCATCCTTTCAACTAAAAAGGCATCCTTCCCATTTTCTATCACAAGACTTCTTAAGTCCAAGATGCTTGCTACGCATCATCCTGCACTCTAATCAAGTCAAAAGATGAAAACAATTACATGACTCTAGAAACGATCACAAGTAAAAACAGGAGGAAATAATTCTCCACTGCTTCTTTGACTATCTACGCTACCGATAAGGGACAAACTTCTTTTCCCTGGTCAAAATTATGGTTCTTTCTAGAAATGCATGACATGGTTTGTCTCCTACGTTTTACACCACATTACAAGAAACTCGTTCCTTCTTAGGCCCTAATTCTTGGTCCTATTTACACCAATTTTGGCTCAAATGTTGTGCAACCATTTCACAATCCTAAACTCCCTCTTACCCTTTTTCCAAACATTGCCCAAAAGAACACCCTCATGGGCCAACATGTTCGTACAATCCTTGAAGGAGAAAAAAATGCAATCAACCATTACCTTCTTGTCAAACCTAAGCGTCTTTGCTCGAGAGCTTGGCTCTAAAACCTTCACATTAGCCAAAAATGTACTCTTAAAGTTTAACAACACACCACTACTGTATATGGGGTCACCATACGGTGATGTAAGCCCCACTTTCCATGGTCACTAAGAGGGTCATGATCCCTTGAAAGGATGGTTTTAGTGAGTGTCACTGTCACATAACCAAAAAGAGCATGCTCTCAGGGTACCTTCCCTATGATTGGTTTCCCCCATGTGGAAGAGCACCTTTCGTATGAATTTATAGCCAAGAGGCGCATGTTTAGGTCTCCATCTCTATGGCATGTGCCAAATGGATGCAAAAAAAGTTGTACCAAATCTTACAACGATTTGCCTAAATGAGTCTCTCAAGGTATTGCTCAATGATAAACCCAAAATGATGAAAGTGAATACAAGAAGGTAGAATACCATCCAATCAACAACTACTAGTTTTAATATGGCCTTGTGTTGGTCTTCAAAAGGGAGGCACGAAGATAGAAAGTGATGTATCCATTTTCATTTTTCTTATGATGATATCGATAACAAGGGTATCTTTTTTTTGTAGTTAGGCTTGTTAAGGTGGATGAAACCTTGTTGATCAACCTCAATATTACAAGGACGTGTGGGATAAAGGGCATATAGTAATACCAAAAATATATCACTTTTAATGTATTTTCATGATGAGGGAAGTCAGATTTTATACATATTTTATCGGGTGAATGATTTCATTTGTTTATGAGCAAGACATAAGAAGGTAATCTTAAGGGAATCTTGTCTCTCAAAACCCAAGACATTAGTGGTTGTTCATTTGAAAATAGAAAGGCTCTTTTAACATGACAATATTACTCCCTTGTTTGATTGCTTTCATCGTTATTTTTCCACGTTTTTCTATCCATTGAGGAGTTAGTCATGGGATTGTCAGATTGCCTAGTTCATGTTTAGTTAGTGCTTTGTTGGGAGAAGAATCATTTTATGATTCATGTTATCACCTAAAACGTTTGAAGGTTGGTGAATGTGAGAAACTTTACGGCACACGAAAGTTGGGCCAAAAGAGAGTCCAAATGCAAGAAATGACACTTGGAGCATCTCTGATACTAAATGTCTGTTGGGACAGCGAAGTGAATGATGTCATCGTGTTTGAATTTTGACTATTTGACATTGTAATTGTTGACGATGAAAGTGAGAGAACGCTGTCGTGTGAAACCATCTTTCAAGTATTCGCAGCAAGACTACGGATCTAGCTGTAAGCGGCAGTAGCTTGCCCTTGGGATGTCGAAAACATATAATTTCTCAGGTTCGATTTGGTCGTCGCGGAGCGCTATACCGAGGCGCACGCGTGCGGAATCGACAGACTGGCTAGACGTGCGACAGGCCTTCCCCACATGTCTCACGGCCGCATGGTTTGACGTCTGATAAGCGACCGATTCACTTGTCGTGCAACCAGCGACCTGTGGTTCTCACCCGTCCACGCAGAATCTGGTGGCGGATATTTGCCATCAAAGTTGGCTTCGCTCAGCAGCCTGACCAACTTGCACGCGCTTCACCCAAATTTTGGAAGGGTGCTTACTCGCGCCATTGCGTCACCTTTACGCGCGAAAAATCTGGACTACAGGAGCGTTCGCTGACGTCTCGCGCAAATCAGGCACTGTTCTCATGACGTTCCGCGTGGCACTAAGCGTCGCGAAAGAGAAACTGCGCATCGCGTCTCTCGACGTTGGCGACGTTTCTGCTGCTCGTATTTCCGTCGCGGAAACCTCCACTCGTTGACCATGGAGCGCGGCGGACGGCGGTGTGGCACGATCTACCCTGCAGAAGACTTGACCATCGGAAGGAGTACGAAGGGTGCGACAGCAAGAAGCTGACCATCAGTCCCTTCGTCTTTTTGGTTTTGGAAGCTTTGACGCATCAGACTCGTTTACCTGGAGTCCTGGAGCGAGGACCCCAATTCCCCGATCCATCAGCGCCAATGTTCTGTCAAACGGAGCGTAGATGCTGAGTAGGTAAACTTTGAGTTGGAGAATAAGATTTTAAATCTTCAGAAATTATGAATTTTATGATTGGAACTAGGTGTACTTCAATGAAAAGTGTTGAAATGATCAAACATATACATCCATGCCGAACAAAGCGTACATGGTGAAAAATTAGAATTTACGAGGAAAAAAAATAAAACTGGTTAAACTTGAAAATTCAATAATTTTCGATAATTGTACTTTGATGACAAGTGTCCAAACGATCGAATAGACATGTGCAAGAGTCGTGTTACGAATGAGGCATAGTCGATGTTTTTGGGTGGATTTTCCTACAACGCGTGCGCAGTCGCATCATGGATGGTCGGATTCCAGAAAGTCCACCAAGAAGTCGAGGGACTTCGAGAATCGACGGTGAAGGTGCGAAATGCATCTTCATGAATCCATATTCTTCTCGTTACATCGAGAAGTCGATCAAGATGTCGTGACACTTCTGTCGAATATTCCTGGAAAAAGGTCAAAGTTGTCAGAAGATTTAAGAAGATTCACAGGAGGCACGAGCAATTGGCATGTTTGCCCTCGATCATCAAAGTGAATATCCTAGTCTCGCAACATAATGGGCTATTTGTTTCCTAACAAAAATTCCCATTCCGCAAGATTAGGGACTCGTCTACGTCTGGTATAAAAACACCCCCCCAAGTCGCAAAGCATAAACACGTGGCCCGGTGACGGCGATATTGTCCATCGATTAGGTGATTTATGTCTCACAGGTTGTTGTAGGGTTCCAAGCTGTTATGCACTAGATATGCACTAGATATTGAGTCGTTTTACCTCATTGTCGATGGCCGAGGATGTCCTCGATAACGAACTCCGTGTCCTCGTCCATTTGAACGGGAGGAGGGACATCCATGCCAAGGAAATTCTCTCCGGGGTCTCGGTAGTGCTTAACTATGCTAACATGGAACACCGAATGAATAGGGGTTTGCATGCACTCAATCTCAAACTAGATGGAAAACCTAGTCCTGAAAGTTGGGGCACCAACATTCTTTATGCAGCGTGCGGGAACCCACACTCGTTGATCAGGCTGTCCCCTGAGTACCGTACTAATATTAGATTTCGTTACTATTTCTTTTTTTACGACGAATTCATGAATTCAGCTACGTGCTAGTAATACTTTGTGTTAATTTGATAACGCTAAAATGTTTGTCAGATGTGTTGTACGGTTTTCGAAGAGAGGAGATCTCATGCATGTGTTAATCATGGTACTCGCAGCATTTCACGCAAGTCGGAGAGTGTTCCAGGATTTCGACAGGTGATACGTGCCAACATACGTGGCTCAAACCACGCTTGTTGGCATGTACCACNCTGCACGCGTATGGACATGCGTACCATCGGGTCATGGGGGAGTGTTGTGCTTTGTGCCGTTCCTGTACAGTTTACTGTGACCACTCGGCCGTGTCCATACTCGTGCAGATCCCTGAGGCAGGCGGCCCTGGTGACACCGGCGCGACGACAGGCGGCGGACTACCCGCCTGGAGCTGACCGACCACTGTTCCAGAGCCCCAGATGTCACCGGGACTCCTTGCTGTGCCTTCTACGCCTTGCAGGCGCCTTTCGGCGGACTGGGCATGAGGCCCATTTGCATGTTTTTGCATTGTATACTCGCTGTCAGTCGATGGATGCATGCATGTGACCAGTCGCTGTGTCCGTCTTTTGATTCTGCACGTCTAGGTTCAGACGGCGTAGGATTCTGACATGTGTGCGCAGAGTTACGGCCAAAACAGTGGTTTTGGGCCGGTTTTAGGACAGCTCTTGGACTGCCGCGTGCGACACCCGCCGTGCGCCGCGGCAGGTATTTATGCCCTGGACCTGTCAGTTGTCATTTCTCTCTGCATATGCTATATTGAAGCATTCTCACACTGTGTCTTGTGTCTCCTAGCCAAACCCACGTCGTTGTGTGTACGACCTGTGACTGTCGTCACCGTCTGACCAGGCACTGACGCCCGTTCAACGGCTGTGTTGCTAGGAAGCTTCTACGCACTTTCTCATGGTATCAGAGCAGTGACACAGTTCTCACTGATCTGCGCAGCAGAGACGTAGCAGAGCAGCAGCAGTGAGAGCCACCGCTGCAGCAGAGCTTCTAGGACCTCTTGGAGACGGCCGGTCGCCGTCCACGTACCCTACCCACCATGTGAGATTGCAGCTGCTGAGGCTGCAGCAGTGGCTTGTACCGCCACGCAGAGGTGTGTGGCGGCTGCGGTGCGTGCAGCCGCCCCCCATAGCCGCAGCAGCAGCAGAGGCGACGGCGGCAGCAGCGCAGCAGCAGCGCAGCAGTAGCAGCCGCCGTAGTAGCGTGGCAGCAGCGGCGGCAGCAGCAGCGCAGCAGCAGCGTCGGCAGCAGCAACGCAGCAGCGGCAGCGGCATAGCAACAGCAGCGGCAGTCGTGGCGGCAGCAGCAGCGCAGCAGTGGCAACAGCAGCAGCGCACGGCGGCGGCAGCTAGCAGCAACGCGCGGTGGTGGCAGCCAACAGCAGCTGCAGCGCGCAGGAGCAGCCGCCGCGCGCAGCAGCAGCCGCCGCACGTAGCAGCAGTAGCAGCGCAGCCGCTGCTGCCACCGCTGCGCACGCAGCTATGCAGCTGCTGCTGCAACTGACAGCACAGCTGCAGCAGCAGCTGGGCGGAAGCTGCTGCGCACCTTCCGCGGAGCTGCCGCGCGCCACCGCGCAGCGGCAGAACCGTGACAAGAAGAAGAAGAAAAAAAGGAAGGGGACGAGCTGACGTCAGCATTGTTGATTGCTGATGTCATCAGGTCATGCTGACGTCAGCAACCACTTGCTGATGTCAGCATTACACTTAGCCAAATTTTCACTCGGAAAGTCAAAAGTTACCAGTGTTTTAGCTGCCGGAGAAATGCAGACGGTTTTGAAATCCGGCAAACTTGACCTGTCGTCCCATAGTGAGCGGCGACGAGGGGTCGCCCGACGACAAGGACAAGGGACCAGGTGATCCCTCCTCCTCTTCTTCAGGGGTATTGAGTCCTCGCTCGCAGGCCATTGAGGACCTGCGCAGCCAGCAGGTAGAGATGCGTCGTCTGTAGCGAGAGCAGATTGACGCGATCCGCACGCTGACTGAGCTCCTGCGCCCTTAGTCCACGGCTCCTTCGCGGATTTGTGAGGGAGCTCCCGGCGTTGCGGCCTCCACCCAGTACTCGGCTCAGGTGCCCGTGACAGGTGCTCCGCCTGCTTCACCTCCTGGTGTGGTTTCCCCACCACCTGCGGACCTCCTTGATGACGAGCCATTCATGCCAGGCTTCGAGGATGACTCCCAGGATCGGGAGATTCGTCTCCTACAGGAGCGCCTCCGTCAGCTGCAGACGGGTATCTGACCTCCACCCATGTCCCCGATACGACCATCACCTAACTTCCCCGGTGATCACCCCCTTCCAGGAGTTTTCCCCGTCTCTCGTCCTCCTCAGCCTGCGGTTGCTCTCCCCACGGAGCGGCAGCCAAAGGACATCGAGGCACCACCTCCACGATACATGAGCGAGGATGGATTTGACTGCTGGGAGATCTTGTTTCAGGTGTGGGCCACTTCCGAGGGAGTCTGGCCTTACTACCACAGCCCATACCAGTCTACAGATCCAGCACAGGTGCTGACAGCAGCCCGGGCCATGCGAGGACTTCTCTACGCCATGCCACGCGAGACTGTCGTCGACTTCCGCCATATCCTCGGCGAGACTGGCACAGGCACCGGAGCAGATCCTCGTGGAGGCTGGGATCTGGCGTTGTCCCTACTGGCCGTAGGGACGCACGCTACGCGTGCGTCACACATTCGTGCTTTCCACTCACACCGTCAGGGAGCAGCGGAGCCTGCGGCGGATTACTGGCGACGTGCCATGCGTATTTACACGTGTCTGGGGACCTGAGGGGGCACACAGCTGTGGGCACTTCGGACGATCATGCTCGGAGTTCGCCTGGAGTACACCGACATCTTCACACGGTACAACGACGCTGCTCTCGAGCCTTTCTCAGCCACCCTACAACTGCTCCCTTGGGCTCATCAGCTCTTCCTCCAGGTGACGTCGGCCCGCGAGGCAGTAGTAGCACATCAGGAGACTTCCCTCGCTGCAACAGTCCTCGCCTCACCACCATCTTCCCTCCTGTAGTCACCCTTATCTACCTCCATTACGACCTCATCTTCCGCCTCCTCTTCGACCCCGTCTACACCCACGCAGACGCAGGGCATTGCAGCAGCTGCCCAGGGGAAGAAGAAGAATAGGAAGCGCGGATCGGGTCAGCAGCAGTCGTCATCCAGTGGTAGCAGTGGCCGTTCCGTGCACTGCTACAACTGTGGAGGTGCCCATCGCTACACCGAGTGCCAGCAGCCGCTTGACTGGGGGCGCATCACTCGCGGACTTCAGGCTGCCCATGCTGCTCGCACCGCGTCCGGCACGTCGCCCGCACACTCCTCTGGACGCGCGGCGACCACGACTGCAGCTGTTCTTGCGTCCTCACCAGCGAGCAGTAGTGATCCAGACCCACGTGACCGCACCATCCCCGAGCTTCGTCATCTTCTGGCGCTTCGCGTTCAGGGAGGTGCGAGTATGTTGTCATCGTCGAGTGGATCACAGATTGCTTGTTCGTCCATCCTCGTGACTTGTGATGACACGTGTGTGGGAGCACAGTCCGCATGTGATGATGTTGGGCCTGACTGCACTGACTGGATTCATGAGTCTCACCTTCGTGATGTACGTCGTTCCTTCCCACTGACGGCTCAGCGTCCCTCTGATGCCGAGTGTTCCATTGCTCGTTGTACAGTGATGTCCACCAGTCGTGACTTCGGTGTCACTTGGATCATCGATTCCGGTGCCACCCACCACATGACGTGTCGTCGTAGTGACTTTGTGGTACTTGGTCCTGTCACGACTGTCCGTTCTGTTCGTACAGGCTCTGGTCAGTCCTTACCGGTCCACGGTGTCGGGGTTGTATGCTTTGATGGTCCGTCTGGCCCCCTGTATCTCTCTGACGTGCTGTTTGTGCCTGATCTTGAGCTCAGCCTGCTGTCTGTACATGCCTGCACTCTGATGGGTCTCTCCGTTGAGCACACCGCTGATTCAGCGACTGTGACTGCTCTTGACACCCGTAGCATTGTCCTGCGTGCTTCAGTCATAGATGATTTGTATCGCATTGCTCGGCCATCCTCCCCTTCCTCTCCACCTTCCTCTGGTCGTGTTTTTGTCACTGGTGTTCTATCCCCAGAACACCAGAGGTTGCTTTACCGACGTCTGTGTCATGTGGGCTCCGACACTGTGTCGAAGCTCATACGGACACAGCCCGCTCTTGGCCTTGACGTGGCTTCTTTCGAGAAGCCACCCAAGAACGACTGTCTTTTTTGTGCTCAGGGAAAGATGCACCGATGCACTTATCCTGATTCGCGTTCCCGAGCGCTGAGGCCACTCGAGTTGGTCCACTCGGACATGCTTGGTCCTCTCCCGGTCGAGTCCCTTTTGGAGAGGGGACGGTATGTTCTAACGCTGACTGATGACTTCACCCGGATGCGGTGGGTCTATAGTCTGCGTCAGAAGAGCGACGCCGCCCTTGCGGTTCGGCTCTGGCTCGTGATGGCTGAGCATCAGTCTCGCCACACGCTACATACCTTTCGCTCGGATCGCAGCGGCGAGTTCCTCGGTGAGATGGACTCCTTCTTTGCTGAGCACGGCATTTTTCACCAGGTCTCCGCTCCTGCTACCCCACAGCAGAACGGTGTCTCTGAGCGCTGGAACCACACCATGGAGGATGCGGTCCGCGCCATGCGGTCTAAGTGTGGTCTCCTGGAGTCCTTCGCCTTCGAGGACTTCGCCTACATGACGTGGGTCTGGAACCGCCTCCCGCATGGTCCGCTTCCGGATCATGTTACACCGTACGAGCTCTGGTTTGGCCACCGAACATATCTTCGTCTCGCACGCTTCTGGGGTTCCCTGGCCTCCGTGTGGTACAACGAGAACAAGCAGGGGTCCAAGGTCTCCCCTCGGGGTCGCTTGTCTGCTTTCATCGACATCTCCCCGCGGTCGAAGGCCTGGCGCTTTTGGGACCCCACTCGCCGTCGTGTCATTGAGTCCCGTGACGTGCTGTTTTTTTAGTCTCTGACATACCGTGATCTGGCTTCAACCACAGCTCTCTCCACAGCTCATGTCCCTTCCTGTGAGGGTCCTCGACGGATGGGGGAGACTTCTCCGCCAGTGACCATTTCTCGTCAGGCTGATGTGTCCGCTCGAGTCCCCTCTCCATCTCTAGCACTTGATGACCCGGCTATCATTGCTGTTGGTCCAGAGATCCTGCCTGCTCAGCCTGTTTCACACCCCACAGATACCGCTGTTCTCACGCCTCCTCCTGCATCATCACCTGTGTCCACTGGCACCCCTCCTCCGGTGTCTGACCCAGCCCAGCCCACTCCTGTCCTTACGTCGACTGACACTCCTGTCTCAGTGTCCGGGCCAGTTGTCACTCCCAGCTCAGTGTCCCCCACACACGCTTCTCCTCGCACGGCATCTCCGGCTGCCTCGTCTCAGCCCTCACCAGCTGTGGTCGTACCTGTCCCTGTGGTCGTACCTGATCCTGAGCCTGAGGTGCACCCCTCGACCTCCGGTTAATCCCGTGAGCCCGGTGGTTGCCTTCGACCACTGGATTCCGATGCTCAGCAAGCATCAGGTCCCGGACCCAGGCGTTCCTCTCGCAGCATCGCAAGCAGTGATCCAGGCACAAAGGCCTTAGGCCTGAGTGTCCGCACTGAGCTTTCAGAGGTACACCCAGCGTGCCCTATAGGGCACGACCTGGTCACTCGCGAGTTCCATATCGCCTGTGACGCAGCAGCTGATCTCGTGGCTGTCAGACCTGACACTGAGGCGTGTGCACTTGCCATGCAGAGTTCCCCCTCTATGGCACCTGACCCGGGCACATTGAGGGAGGCTTTCTCATCGCAGGATGCTGAGGCCTGGCGAGCTGCTTACGAGGATGAGCTTCGCGCAATCCGAGAGCACAGAGTCTACGAGCTGGTCGACCTTCCCCCTGGGAGGAAGGCGATTCAGGTCAAGTGGGTCTTTCGCAAGAAAGTGAAGCCGGATGGCTCACTGGAACGCTACAAGGCCCGCTTGGTCGTCAAGGGGTTCTCTCAGATTGAGGGAGTTGA
>SZWC01024316.1:7831-30826 GCA_023375785.1 Penium margaritaceum
GTGCTGTTGGGCCATGGTGTGGTTTGGGTTTGAGGTGACGCTGGCAACCTTCATGTAGTGCCATGTTTGAATGCCTGTGTGATTCCATGCTGAAGTTTTGCACATGCTGAAGTTTTGCACATGCTGACGTTTTGCACGTGCTGACGTTTTGCACATGCTGACGTTTTGCACATGCTGACGTTTTGCACATGCTGATGTTTTGCACATGCTGACGTTTTGCACATGCTGATGTTTTGCACATGCTGATGTTTTGCACATGCTGATGTTTTGCACATGCTGACGTTTTGCACATGCTGACGTTTTGCACATGCTGATGTTTTGCACATGCTGAAGTTTTGCACATGCTGACGTTTTGCACATGCTGACGTTTTGCACATGCTGACGTTTTGCACATGCTGATGTTTTGCACATGCTGACGTTTTGCACATGCTGATGTTTTGCACATGCTGATGTTTTGCACATGCTGGCGTTTTGCACATGCTGATGTTTTGCACATGCTGACGTTTTGCACATGCTGACGTTTTGCACATACTGTCGTTTTGCCCATGCTGACGTTTTGCACATGCTGATGTTTTGCACATGCTGACATTTTGCACATGCTGATGTTTTGCACATGCTGACGTTTTGCACATGCTGACGTTTTGCACATACTGTCGTTTTGCCCATGCTGACGTTTTGCACATGCTGACGTTTTGCACATGCTGACGTTTTGCACATGCTGACGTTTTGCACATGCTGACGTTTTGCACATGCTGACATTTTGCACATGCTGACACTTGCAAGCAGTCCCTCTGCAGAACAGACCTGCTGCTGCTGCAGTCTGCTAATGACAGCTTGGTCGTGTGCCTGCTTGCCCATGCACTCCGAGGCACCCCAGAAACATCCAGCATTCAGACTGCTAGTGGACCTGCGATGTGCGTGCATGTGCCTCCCCTTATGGACTGTGGTGGTGGTGGTGGTACTGGTGGGGACGGTGTTTCGGGATTGGGGGGGGGGGGGGTGTGGGGGTTGCAGAGCAGCCTTCGTGCACAGCGCAGTGACGATCGCTACATCATGGCTGCTGCCATGGATGGCTCTGTAAGTGTCGATGTTGCCGCCACCATTCCATGACCACCACCACCGCTGCCGCCGCTGCCGTTGCCGTCTTGCCGCCGCGGCCGCCACCACCTCCGTGGCTGCGGCCGCCGCTGCCGCCGCCACCAATAGCAGCAGCAGCAGCAGCAGCAGTAGCAGCAGCAGCAGCATCAGCAACAGCATCAGCGAGGCTTTCTCCCCGCTGATTAACAGAAAACCCCTTCAAAGAAACTCCTTTTTTAGGAAAGGGAGTGCTCGTCTGATCATGAGACACGCCTCATGCCATCACGAGTACTATGACCAAGTAGCAGGAAGAGTGTGGAAAGGGGGGAAGGAGATAGGTAGGGTGGAGGGAGAGGGAGCGAGTCGAGGGGCTGGGGAGAGGGGGTGCCAAGTCTGTGGCAGTACATGCTGGGCTGAAGTGGGTGCATGGTATGAGACGTGTTGAGCTCGTTGGATGTGGTACGTGGGGAGAGGGATAGCCAGCAAGTTAACCAACTGTTCATGACGTCCTGAATCTGTGACGCCTGTGTAGGTGCTGCTGACGTGAGTTACCCTTGTGGTGTGTCCTGCAAGCCCCCCCCCCCCGCCCTGGTTTGCACGCAAACACGCAAAACCATGATTGTTTCTTATTGCTATGTGGATTGGCGCTGCTGCAGCTGTGCCGGTGGGACAGGCGCAATGTACGCGCTCCCGTGACAGTGTATGGTGGCCACGTCAACACACACTCCCGCCTCCCCATTCTCGTCGACTCCTCTGATACCCTACTCCTCGCTGGTAAGAGGACTGCCAGATTTCTTGACGGCTTGGGACGGTTGAAGGGCGGGCAGGGCAGGCGTGCGATCTTGCCCTGTGCAGTGTAGGACTGCTCCTCTGTGCCACCACACCTGCACTGAGCCGCACTGAACCCCTCAGCTCACTACCCGGCACTGACCATCACTGCACCACGCTTGGCTCCGCCTCGCCTCGCCGCACGGCACTGCACGAGACTGCACCCCACTCCACCGCACTGATTTGCACTGCATGGGCTCCACTCAACATGCAACTGCTTTGCATTTCCACAGTCCAGCAGGACCGAAATTGCGCGCCATGGACCAAAGTGGCGCAGTGGTGCACCACGTCACATTGATCTGCACCTCACTGAGCTGCCCAGCACCACACCGCTGCATGCCGCACTGCAATGCGCTGCACGGCATGCAGTGCACTGCATTGCAGTCCACACCTCCACACACCGAACCACATTCTGTGGTTCGGTGTGTGGTTCAGTGTACATCATGTTACAGTGCCCCACGGCATGACAAACCACTCTGCCCATCCCCACCCTACCCCAGCCCACCGCGTTCCAGCCCACCCTCTCCCCTCCTCCACCACCAACACCCCCCCCCCCCCCCCCCCCCCCCCCCCCCCCACNCCCCATCCAGTCACACATTCCCTTGCTCACTTGCTATCCACCTACACACCATCCTGAACCACTTTTTTGGTCTCTGTATTTGGAGACTCTTTTCATGCCATCAAGGATGTGGGTGGGGGCACCGTGGCGTTCGTGGCTGCATGCTGTGGGAAAAAGGGTGAGAGTTGTGCAATTGCACGTGGTAGCTAGGTGGTTTACTTGGAATCATGGCCTAGGAGGAGACGGAAATGACGTGCATTCGTGCGTCCTGCATGCGTGGACTGTATGGCTGATGCTCCACTGCCCGTCTTCCACGTCTTGTGCACCATTTTGATAAGAAAAACAGACGAAGACACCTTTCAGAGGCCTCTCGTGATCTCACCCACCAAACACCCATCCCCTGCCCAGCATTTGAGGCGTTCGGTTGGTCCTTGTGTGCGGCTCATTGCATCACTCATTGCAGTGATGTTGCACAGTCATTCTGGCTCCTTCAGCAAGGTGGGCAAACAGACCATGGCCTGTCCCACTGTTTGAAGTGTGTTTGTGTGTGGTCTGAAGCACTTTGGAAACGTTGTGGCTTTGCAGGTGGAGAGGATTGCATAGTTCGGCTGTGGAGCGTTGCGTCGGGCAGGTTGTTGTCGTCATGTGGGCCTCTGCCATCACCTCCACTGGCGTCTCCCTCTGTGTGCTTCTCTGGTAAGAAATTAGCATTGCTTGTGATTCTTTTCATCCTCCCTATGTTGTCGCTCACATCAAGCACGTGTGGATCACCGATCTCATCTTTTATGGTCCCCTGCCGACCTTCGGCCCTCATCTGCCTCATTCACCAGAATTTGTGCAGCGACCTTGTTCTTGAGTTGCAGGAGAAGGAGCTCTGTTTGGGGCGGCCGTGGGCTGTGACACTGATGTTTTCTACGTGCAATTCTGACAATTTGCGTCTCCGTAAATGTGCTAATTCACTCGTTGGGCTCTTTCATTAGTCATACAGGCCTGTGGAATGTGCTCTGCAATGAAAACTAACACAATGTGTATATGTCTTCCTCGAGCTCTGATTTCGTGGAATACAAGTGCACAGTAAGATGCAAGGAGGTGAGGTCAGAGGACTGCACCTGTCCTGAAGGTGTTTTCTGACATTCTGAGCATGTGTTCACAGCATTCTCTGTGGGATTTGCTACTTCTACTCGGCAGCAGTGTTACGGCTACAGCTAGTGGAAAATTGCTTGACGAGTTGCTCGAGTTCACAATTGCAAATAGAAAGGTGGCATTAAATGGATGGTCTGGACGGCAGTTGGCTTGGCTGTTCTCATTTGTTTTGGTGTTTAGATCCCACCATCAAGAGTCTCTGCTCTGTGCTGTGGAAACATGAGGGTCTATTTTACCCCACATATGAAATGAAGGAAAGTGGTAATTGGAGTAGCAGGAACTTGTCAGTACTAGGCAGACCTGCACCCCCATCCCTACATTAGGACTACTCCCGTGCTCCTGGGCATTGCTAGACTTGACCTGCCTGGCTTGTTCCCACTGAAACAAAAGATGGGGAGAGCGCAGGACTCATTCATAGTCGCCATACATGGTCCAAATGGGCCTGCCAAGGGTGAGACCCCTCGGGTATGCTCTGCACCCTAAACTACGCGTTGCCAGGCACAGACTGGAGCTTCTTGCATGCTGAGAACATTGAGGAGACTTATTTTTCACATCCCTGGACACGGCCGTAGCATTCCCCCCACACACTTCTGAAGCACAGTTTTCTGCTGGTTGCGAAGGGGAGAGGATGGGGAAGGCAACGCCTTACTGCAAACCACACACACAGAGCAGGTGAGCATCTTCAAATCTGGGGGCGTGGCACCTGCTGTTCCTTTCAAACAGAGGGATTTGGAATTAGAGAGCCCATGGCCGTCTGAAAGCCTAACAATGCGTTGTGCAACTCTCAATGCAACACGTCTCAGAGACAGAAGGGTCACCATTTAGAGCTCAGGCAGGCTCAAACAGCGACGGCTCAAAGGCATAACTTAGGCAGGACAGAACCAACCTGTACACAACCCTCGAAGGAGGCTGTCAGCCTCAAAGAAATTCCAATTTCCATCAACTGACAAGTTGACTGTGGTACGCGGTCAGCCTAGGCTGGCCAGGTTTCATAAGACCAGAAGTGGGCACGGCGCGGGCCCCACTCGCTGGCGTTGGTGAGAGTGGTCCTGAAGCGGGCCACAAAGAAGGTCAGGCGCTCAGGCGAGAAGAGCCGAAGTAGAGCGCGGCCAGGAAAATCGAGACAATGCCCAGGACGACGACTAAGACCACAAGGGTCACAGGCGCGGTCTCCTTCCTCTCCTTCCACAACGTGTCGTGCGTCTTGCGACCCTTTGCATGAACGTGGTCTTCCCGCCGCCCCAAAGCGCGGCGGTACTCATCCTGCGGCGTCACTCCTCTTACCTCTGCGACGAGAGCACAGAAAGCCCTGTTGGTGTCAGCGCGTGTGAACTTGAACAATAACAACGGCAATGCGAATTGCTGTCACGCAAGTCACCATGCCACCGCGAGGGCTCACCTTTCTTTGCCATTCTTTCTCTTCAAGGGAAAAGGGGATAGCGATGGTGTCGGCGTCGGTGTTTCAAACTACGAGCTTTCCGGGACAGCATGTTCGAAGTAGCATCGCCGCTACGCTCACCGCCATTATGGCCGCGAGCCCAGATTGAGGAAGCACCTTGGACGAGTTGACCACCATGGAGAGTCGAACCGTCCCCTCTATCCCTTTTTTTCTGGGGCAAATACATCCAAGCTGCATTGTTTGCGCCTTGCCTGCACGCGAAGTGACAAGTTTGAATCACGACGAAGGCAAGTTCCTGTTTCAAAGAATCGACCATGAAAAATGTCTTCCTCGGATTTTCATGTCTTTTTTTTGCATTCTACCATGCCACATACTTATAAGGCCCCGCTTCCGTCAGAATCGTTTTTCGCATGTCCTGATCTAACGGCCAAATAACCTCAATCGCTACTTTATAGTGAATTTGATTTTTTTACAGCAGGCTCCCCTACATTGCACGTGGAATCAGCTCCAATCCACAGGCACCGACGAATAGAACTCGGAAATACCCGAATCGCAAGGAACATCCAACTCATAGATCGTGCGGACTCCCCAAGGCCGCTCTCATTGGCCTACAATGTATTTTCTGCATTCTTGATTCTCTTCTTTGCTGCAATGGAACATTATGGTCACATTTTGCCCATAGCGAGAGGTGTCAAAATTTGACGGAGGAGTCCATTCGTCCATCCGTCGGTCTCGCTCAATGCATGAATTTCACGGCTTTCAACATGATCATTTTTCTCCTCACACAGACATCCAATGGCAGGATGCTCTCAAGACAGGATTCTCCAGGCAACCAAGAAGTGCAAAGGCATAATCCAATTAGGAGTTCCGATGGAAGGCAACCCGCGTAAAAGCAAGTGTCAAACTAGGGAGCTCGAGCAAATTGATCCTTTCCTCCTCCCTCCCCCCTGGTTGTGACCGACCTCTATCGCTTCTTTAGGGGGATGGGATATTAGGGCAAGCATATCCAAACTGCATGGTTTGCAGATCCCTAGGACGTGAAGTGACGTATTCTCATCAAAACGATGGTATGTTCATGTTTGCAATTCTGGTGTTCCAACATTTCGCCTTTGGATTATTATGTGCAGGTGATGCCTAGTACAAAACCACAGAAGTTGTGTGTGTCTCACATAGCTTACGGTGATCACTCAACTCATGTCCATCCACATGCAGATCCCTGGCATGGCAACGATGGCAGAAGACCGGCGGCTGGACGGGCGCCCGGAAGACTTCTATTGTAGCTAGATTCTTTGTGTGGAACAACACATAGGCGTGCAGCTATCGGGATGTAGCTCTTGTCGACATGGCTTGTCAGGTTCACACGGCTCGTTGATCTGTTGTGTTTGCAAGGAGTTATGCCCAAAACCATGTTTCCGCCACTGTTTTGGTCTTCTAGAAAATTCTGCGCATGTGCACGCCGCGTGGGTGTGCACAAGCTAGGCCTGAGACCCTACGAGGTCTGCCCAAGACTCAGTCTCTCTCTCTCTCTCTCTCTCTCTCTCTCTCTACATTGCTTGCAGCTAGACGCGTTGATGCATCGTGCTAGTCAGACTATTGCAGCTGATTTCTGCCCTACTGCCCAGTACCTGCTTGCATGCATTTTGTCTTGGCATCAGAGCGGCAAGGCATCCCTCGTTGAGCTACACAGCGGAGACGCTACAGTGCCAGCAGCAGTGAGAGTCACAGCTAAAGCCACGATCCTGGGAGGACCCACCAACCCACGTTGACCCGTCGTAGCAAATTGGAGCAGAGCTGACACCGTTGTAGCCGCATGACCATGCCACCACCACGGGGCAGCCAAGAGTTTCCCAACCCTATCCAGTAGCAGTTGAGGCATGTGATGCTCAGAAAGGGGTCTGTGAAGGTTCCCGAAAGCTTCACCCAGGTCGCAAGTGCCAACCCCCTGAGAGTGCAACTGCCCCATTTGACCACCGATTTTGGCGTGTAAGAGCTCATTAGAAAGCTCTTCCAAAACCCTTTCCATAACTTCCCCTCCCACCTCATTTCATACCCTGTAGGCTCCAAGAAATGAAACAACGCTCTCTGATCTACATTTTTTCTAGATTTTGGGGTGAAAAGAAAACGGCTATGTTTTTTTTTAAATACTTTTTCGAAGGGTTTTTTTTGCATGAAACCACCGCCATTGCATTTAGCACCCTTTGGCACATAATCCCTCTAAACTTTGCTTGATTTGGACAACCTTCATGCTGACGTCATCATTGTAGGTGATGACGTTTCAACCACTTTACCAATGATGTTTCAACCACTTTTTTGGCTGAACATCATTTGTTACCAGCATTTCAAATCTTCAAGAAATGTAAACGTTTGTGATTCTGACAATATTGACGTTTGGACCCATATTGAGCAGCAGCGCCGAGTCGTCATGCCGAAGCAAACCCCTGCCAGCACCGCCACCGAAGCAGCTGCCAATGGCAACTCTGTCAGCAGCCAGCGCCGGCTGCCGCCAATGTCACCATAGCAGCAGCAGCCGTAGCAGCAGCAGCAGCAGCACTGGCGGCGGCAGCAGCAACAGCGGCCTCCCAGTCCGACGACCTTGTCGCATCAGGTGTGCGTGTTGAGCGACTTGCAGGCCGAAAGCCGCCAGAGCACTGGGGGTCATCGGCTCCTCTGCTTCAACTACGGCGGTGACCATCGCTACCCCGACTGCACTTGCCTGTCGGGGCGCCCACTGGATTGGGCGAAGATCATGCGCGGACTACAGCACACGCATGAGGCGCGCATGCGCCAGACATTCGGCGCGACTGCCCGCTCCGCCGCCATGACCGCAGCCGTCCTAGAGTAGCCCACAGCCACAGTGACCACCGTGACCAGGCGCTCGCCGACCGGGAGAGGACGATCACCGAGCAACACTAGCTTCTCGACCTGCGCTCATCTCAAGGAGGTGCGAGTAGGTTGACTGAGCCGGAAGGTCCTAAAGCATGTAGACTGTGTGTCTTTTTGTGTGATGATGCCTGTGGCGGTACCCTTGTACACTCGTGTGCGCATGCCGGTCCTAATGATGTGTCCTGGTTACATGATCCCCATGTGCGCTCCGACATTCGCATTGTTGCATCGCCCGCCCAGCGCTCTGCTGCCGCGCCCTGTTCCGCCGCGGAGTGCCATGCTACCCCCTATACGCGGGTCAAGGATACCACCTGGGTCGTTGACTGTGGTGCCACCCATCACATGACGTGTCGACATGATGCATTCGTCGCCTTGCATTGCATTGGTGCCGCCGCTCTGTCACGCATACAACTGTCGATGCTTGCATCTGTGTGCACGATTCCCAAGATACCGTCCTCAGTGGGACGGTCATTGATGATCTATACCACATCTCTGGGTCGCATGCCAATGCCCCCCCTCCTCCCTCTCCCACTACACGTGTCTCTGTCGCTAGTGTTCTGTCCCCAGAGCACCACCGCCTCCTGCATCGACGCCTCCGTCATGTGCGCCTAGGGGCTGTCAACAGGCTGATCCGCACTTAGCCTGCTCTAGGTCTTGATGCGGCATCCTTCAAGGTGCCGCCCACAATTGACTGCCTGTCCTGTACCGAAGGAAAAATGCACCGGTCCACCTACCCTGAGTCAGTCTTGAGGGCTCGTCGGCCCAATGAGCTTGTCCATTTCGACCTTGAGTCTGAGGAGGTCCACCGCCGGTATGTTCTTGTGCTGACTGATGACTTCACGCGGATGCGCTGGGTTTACAGTCTCCGTCAGAAGAGTGATGCTGTCATCTATGTCCGCGTCTGGCTGGTCATGGCTAAACGCCAGGCTCCTTATATGCTTCCGTCCTTTTGCTCTAACCGCGGCGACGAGTACCTCGTTGTCATGGCGTGCTACTTCACCGAGCTAGGTGTCTTCCACAACCTCTCCACTCCCGCCATCCCCTAGCAGAATGATGTCTCGAAACGTTGGAACCGCACCATGGAGGATGCGGTCCGTGCCATGCGCGCCGACAGCACCATTTCTGAGACCTTTGCGGGGGATTGCGTACATGACCTGGATCTTGAAACACATCCCACAAGGCTCCCTCATGCCACCGCACACCTTACGAGCTACGGTACAATCATCGTGCCGATCTGCGCCAGGCTCGTGTCTGGGGCTCCCTGGCCTACGTCTGCTTACGCCGGAGCAGCAAGTGAGCAAGCTCTTTCTGTGGGGCCGCATCTGTGTCTTTGTTGGCGTGGCCCTGCAGTTGAGGGCCTGACGGTTCTGGGACCCTGAGTGCCGCGGCATCGTGGAGTAGCGCGACGCTGTCTTCTTTGAGCATCTCACGTTCTGCGACCTTGCTTGCATCCACGCTCTCCGTGTTGCTCATCCCCCTGGGTGTGCTGGTGCTCGTCGTGAGGGGTTGGTGCCTGCCGTGGTTAGCCTAGTACCCTCGACCATTGCGGTCACTTCGTCGCTGGTACCCCGGGGGTTGTCCCCGATGGCTGTGCCCGTCAGCGCCTCCAGCTCCGGCCCATTTGTGGCTCGCCCTGCCGCCCCTACCTCTGCGTTTCTGCCCGCGTCCAAGTCTGCATCCGAGTCCGCGTCTACGTATGAGGCCCTGTCCAGTCCCGAGTCCGCGTCCGCGTTTGGCCCAGAGTCGTCTTCGTCCCAGGACCCTGACGCGTTCTCGTCTGGCACGGAGCCGTCCCTGGCCGCTAAGGCCACACCATCCTCTGCTAACACGCCTTCCGTGCAGCCCACGCCATCATCTGTGTTGGCGATTGCCCCTGATCCTATCCCTTTTGACCCCTAAACGCGGGCTCTCGGCGGGCGCCTTCGCCCTGCTCCGACCATCGACAGCACTCGCAAGGGTAGGTGCCTGGCCCCTCGCCTACCTCACTGGCCACTTGCAGTGATGCAGGCAGGCGGACCTGACCTCATTTCACGGGCAACATTGTCAACGGTGACCCTGGCACAAAGGCCATCGGCCTGAAGGCTCGTAGCCTCACAGAGGTTCACCCTGGCTGTGCCACTGGCGAGGCACTGCTTCCCCAAGAGAGCGACCTTGCTCGTGATGCTACTGAGTCCATGGTCACGATGGATCCTTTCTGTACAGCGTATGCCCTGGCCACACGCAGTGGACCGCTGTCGTCTCCCAATCCCACCATTCTGCCTTAGGCCTTGTCAGCCCCCAACACTGAGTAGTGGCGGGCTACTTGCCATGCTGAGCTCGACGCCATTCGTGAGTACAACGTCTTCGAGTTTGTGGACTTGCCAAAGAACCGCAAGGCCGTCAAGGCCAAGTGGGTTCTCCGCAAGACACTCAAACCAGACGGCATGGTGGAGCGTTACAAAGCCCGCCTAACGGCAAAGGCGTCCTCCCAGGTCATTGGTGTGGACTACACAGAGACCTTTGCCCCTGTTCGCCGTATGTTGACGGTGCTGACGTTGCTGAGCCCAATGGCACAGCAGGTCTAGGAGCTCCATCAGATGGATGTAAAAAATGTGTTTCTAAATGGGAACCTTGATGAGAAGATGTACATGGTCGAGCCACCAGGCTTTGAGGATGGCATCTGTCGCGTGTACCCGCTACGGAAGGCCTTGTACGGCTGGAAGCAGTTGCATCGCTGTTGCAACCAAGAGATCACCGGCACATTGAGAGGTGTTGGGTATGTTTAGAGTGACCATGACCCATCCTTGTTCCTCTTGCGGTCCCCAACACCGCTCACCGCCATCCTTGTCTACATGGATGAACTTCTGATCGCCTCGCATGACATGGAAGGAGTGAACGCCGCCAAGGCCGATCTCTCCTCGACCTACATGATGAAAGACCTCGGAGATGCATTCGTCTTTTCGGGGATGGATATTGTGGGCGACTGTGTGTGCTGCACGCTCTATGTCCATAAGGCACGCTATGCACAGTCTGTAGGGGAGCGCTTTGCTAACCTCCTTGTTGCCGTCCGCACTGCCTCTACGCCCATGACCCCCGAAGGGCAGGCAACCCTGAAGGTGGATGACCCAGCCGACTTGGGGGAGCAAGTCGACGTGACCCCATACTTACGAGTCATTGGCTCGCTTATGTACTTGGCCTCCATGATACGGCCCGGCATTGCCTTCAATATCAACGTGCTCGCCCAGTTCTCGCAAGCTCCGCACCAGCGAACACTGGAGGTAGTCGTCCCGTGCGTGCGCTACATCCTGTCCACCGCACGCTTTGGTCTGTGTTTCTACAAGTAGGTGTCCGCCGTGCTCAACGGGTACACTGACAGTGACTGGATGTGGAGTCCAGATGGCAAAAGCTGCACCGGCTACATCTTCCTCATTGGGGGTACTCCGGTGTCCTGGCGTAGTGGGAAGTAGGACTGCATTGCACGCACCACTACGGAGGAATAGTATGTTGCTCTGGGCGCCAGTGCAGTGGAGTGTGTCTGGCTTGCCTGTCTGTTGCGTGAATTACGTCAGTCCATTCCCCCTGTAGTGCGTTAGTGTGACAACACGAGAGCAGAAGCCATTGCCGAGAACTCATGTGTGTTCCATGCACGCACGAAGCACATCAACGTCGAGTATCACTTTGTGCGTGACCTGGTTGACCGTGGCGAGATCCGAGTCATCCATGTGGCCACTGACAGGGAACGCGCAGAATTTCTGACCAAGGCTCTGGGTCGTTCGAAGTTTCATGCGTCCACTCCTTCTGTATGATTCTGCCATGTTCTAGTTGCAGGTTGACTCCTCATGTGCCATCTTGCATGTGTTGTACTTGCTGCCTGCTCCGTTCGTGTGTGTCCTGTCTTGTATAGCCTCAATGTCTGCATCTGCATGGACGTGTCTTGCCCTTTGGTCATGGAAGAGTGTTGTGTGTTTCATACACAGCTTACGATGACCCCTCGATTCATGCCCATCCACGTGCAGATCCCTGACATGGCAACGGTGGCAAATGACCGGCGGATGGACGGACACCTGAAAGGCATCCATCATATCTACATCCTTGGTGTGGAATAACACATAGACATGCAGCATATCAAGACGTAGCTCTTATCGACGTGGCCTGTCTGCTTTAGACGACTTGTCGTTTTGACGTGTCTGCAGGGTGTTATTCCCAAAACCGTGTTTCCGCCACAAGTTTGGTCTGCTAGAAAACTGTGCGCATGTGCGTGTCGTGTGGGTGTGCATGAATTAGGCCTCAGACCCTATGTAGTCTTCCCAGGGCTTAGCTCTCTCTCTCTCTCTCTCTCTCTCTCTCTCTCTCTCTCTCATTGCACATTGCTTGAAGCCAGATGCGTTGATGCGTTGTGCTAGTCAGACCCTTGCAGTTAAGTTCTGCCCTACTGCCCAACACCTACTTGCATGCATTATGTGTGCAAGTATCGGTAATCCACTATTGCTTTATTTACATATTGCATATTCTTTGTTCTACACCCTCTTTTTTACGTCGTTTAAGCTTCAATCCTCTTTTTTAAACAAATAGTGCCCAGGACTATTGGGACCACGAGAAACATCGAAGCGCGGATCATGCAAAATCTGCGATGGGTAAAAACCCATTACACCTTGCGTGCACTCAATGTGCTGAGCGTAATACTGTGAAACATAGGATGGCAAACTCCAATTGCTCGACTCTTATCAGCCTATAATGGGCGCGGTGCACTTTTGATTCATCATTGTGTTTTGCGATGGAACGTTTTTCCCTACTGGAAGTGACATGTGTTAGAAAGCAACAAAAGAAGTCATGTCTCCATCCAGGGCTGATAGCGGTATAATCGGTACCGTGCTATACCCTATTTCTGTACCACGGTACATGCAACACCACAGTACACTCTTTTTTTTACGATACCGGTACAGTATCGTTACGGACCTCTAAGGGTGCCCCTCTCTTGTACTGCGGTATTGTACCGTTGTACAATACCGCGGTAAACTCATACTCACACACAAAGAGCTATTTGTTGCCATTGTATAGGTAGCGCGTTATGAATAATGGAGAACATAATGAGAATATGAATGGGAACAAATCCTCCTGCCGTGAGTCCAAGGGAGATTGATGGCAATGGTAGAATAACTAGCTCAGCTGCCATCAATCTTGCAAGATTTACGGCAGGAAGATGAAATGCGCGAACCCACGCAAGTTACATGGGTTTGCACATTTCAACCTACAGTTGTGTGACGCAATCGCGTCACGTAACTGCTGGATGCACAATTGCTACCACGATTCATTGGCTTGCTGGCGGTGTCCGCAAGCCAATGAATCACAGAAGACAAGGTGATTGATTGGCACAGGCAGCCATCGCGTTGCAACACGCAACACAATGGTTGCATCGGTACCAAACCATCGCGTCGCACGTGGGACTGCACGCGGACGTGGAACATAGCTAAGCAAACTGGGAAGTGAGGTGCAAATCTACCTGGGAAACGAGCTACAATGTACGACTTCGCCCTCGACATTTGAAATTTCAGGTTTAAAACGGAAGACCTAGGGACAGACCAAGGGCATGAACGGGATGTTTGACCAAAACAAGACACTAAAAATGGTAGGGCTTTTGGACAAACAGGTCCAAAATTCCAAGGCTGAAAACTAAAGTCGAATTTAAGTGTCCTTTGATTGAGCTCTAAAGAATAGGTGCATGTAAGAGACACTATGGTATGCAACTAGAGCATCTCTTCATAACTTCACCCTCCTCTCCTTCCCTCATTTCTTGTCCCCTTACTTTCACTCCCCCTAAACATCTCCATGTTTCAAGTGAGTAGCATGTAAAGGTGTATCCTTTCTTTGTAATTATGTACACTTGAGTTCCAAGTTCATGACATTTATCACTGATCTCAGCTTTTGACCTTAGAGTCAATTTTTGGTTTTAACAAAACATTAGGGCATTCAGTACCGCGGTACACATTTCACTATCATGGTACAATGTGTGTTTTATACAGTGGTATACCATTACCGCAGTACTTTTACAATACCAGAGTGTTTTACCAATACCGTCGGTAATGCGATACTGGTACCAGTATCGGTAGTGAGCTGCCACAAAACTATGACACCGTAGTATTCATAATGTGGTGCTGTGGTACTGCGGTACTTGAGTACCGCGGTACTCAATACCACAATATCGCAGCCCTGTATCCATCCGTCAGTTTCGCTCAACAATTCTTCATGTGTCATTTTGACTGTCATAAATTGACTCTTTTTTTACCCTCACACGACATCCGATGGGAGGGCAATCCTGAGACTAGCCTCCCCAAACAATGAGGAAGCGCCACGGCATCATCCAGCTATGTCTTATAAAAAGAACTAGGTAGTGCGCAAGTAAGGGCAATGATGTTGTTGATGCAGCGTGCGGGAACCCATGCTCGTTGCTTAGTCTGCCCTTTAGTCTTCTGCACTAGAGTCCAAGTCTGAGAGTTCTGGATTGTTACTCAAAAGTGTGCACGCCAGAGTTAGCACCAGAAAGTAGCTGGAATGAAGCAATGACTGATTAGGAATGAAGAATAAGCAACCAACTGAGAACCCTCCCAGTTCTAGCCTCACCTCAACTCTATGAGGCTTGTTGCTCAGAAAATCAGCCGACCAGGAAAATCCTGGCATTATCCTGTCTGGCAGAGTTTTCCCAAGTGAGACGTGCCAGACACGAGACAGCCCAAAAGCCGGGTGTTGTCCGTTTTTCCTAAAAACTGGACCATACCAAAGCATCCATGCTGCAAACGCAGTTGTGCAATGAGAATCAACAAGAAAAACAGCTATGAGTAGTTACGGCTGCCCGAACTGAGGCACCGGCTACGCTGCTCTTGAGAGCCAACTATGGCTGTTGATGACGTGACAACGAAGGGTAGCTACTGATGGAGCTGGTCGTGTGAGGGTGTAGTATCAGAAGCACAAGGAGGAGGAGAACAACATGCTTGACTTCACGGTGACTTGTCCACTCCAACAAAGAGCATCCCGTCAGCATCAGCGTCCGTCCAATTTGTCGTCTGCACAAGCATGTACACTAGCCAAGAGTTCATAGTATGAGTAAGCGAGGCAGTGAACAGATTAAACAAAAACACTCATCCATGATTCAAAGACGTCAGTGTACATAAGCATGAAGAAGTAATGCTCCCACATGCTCCTTGATCTAACGCTTGATGGAAGAACGAGAGGAGATGGATCACATGTGTAATGAAGATGAGCTACAAGGACCCATGCAGGGGAAGATTCACACCGCATGTATTCAAGGTAGCAACCCGGCCATACTCACAACATTCTTGAACGAGTTGCTCTTCAGCACCTTGGTGAGGAAGTCAATTAACTGCTTTACAGTCTCGACCCACATGATGTGAATGCTGCCCTCATGCAACAAGGAATGCACGTAGTGATACTCAACATTGATGTGCTTTGTGCATGCATGGTGGACACCATCGTTGTTGGCAATTGTGACGGCACTCGCATTGTCACAATGCAAGGTGATGGATGACACAAGCTGACGCAACTCACCCAATAAACAACGCAACACACATTCTCACATGCACCAACACCCAATGCCACGTAGTCTGCCTCAGTTGTACTGCGTGTGACACACCCTTGCTTCCCACTACGTCATGACAATGCCGTACCTCCGATGAGAAAGATCCAACCAGTGCGGCTCTTTCCATCTGGGCTCCATGCCCAATCGCTGTGAGTGCAGCCTACGGCCGCCACAGACTACTGCCGACGGAATGTGAGGCCTCGGCGTGGGTTGGAAACCACATACCGCAACACGCCAACAGCTGCATGAAGGTGCAATTGGTGTCGGGCATGTGCAAAGACACCACGACAAAGGCGATGTCAGCCCGTGTAGTAGTGGAAAGAAACATGAGTGATTGGATGACGTGGAGGAATGTTGTGATGTTCACCGCTACACCCAAGGTGCTGGCGTCAGTAGCCTTCAGCTGCGCCTGCACGTTTTGGATCATCGAGGTAGAGGTGCTGGGGACAGTGGTCAGGAGACCGGCAAAGCGGCGAGCGAGCGTCTGAATATACGCTGCCTGGTGTACCCGCATGATGCCGTACGCAAGATCACGTTCAATGTCCATGCCAAGAAACACTTGCATAGGCCCTAGACCCTTCATCTTGTAGGTTGCCTTCAGTAACTCCTTCACCTGCTTGACAACAACAAGCTCGGGAGATGTGATGAGTAGGTCATCCACGTAGAAGAGGATCACCGCAAAGGGAGTCCGAGAAGGAGTGATGAAGAGTGCCAGGTCTACAGTGTTGCGGAAAAATCAGCCTTTAGAAGGGTACGCCTGATCTCGATGTTTCAGCGTCAAAGAGACTGCTTGAGGCCATAAAAGGCCTTCTACAATGGCCAGACTCGGCCCGTTCCATCCTCAAAGACAGGGGGCTAGATCATGTACAGATCCTCACCATCAAGAGCGTCATGAAGAAAGGTGTTGCTCACATCTATCTGGTAGAGCTCCCAACCATGCTGTACGACTAGGCTAAAGAGCACCCGGCTGGTGGTGAACCGGCCAATTGGGGCAAAGACCTAGTCATAGTCAACTCAAGCAACCTGAGAGGAAGCCCTTAGCGGTGAGCCGGGCCTTGCACTTGTCCAGGGTGCCATCTGGCTTCTAGTTTCAGCGAAACGCCCACTCCACCCCTATGGCCTTGCGGCCAGAGGGAAGCTCCATGAGCTCATTTATTGCATGTTCGTTGATGGCAGCAAGCTCCTCCCGACAGGCAGCCTCCCACTAGCCTGCGTCAAGAGTAACACATGCCTTACGTAGGCTACGTGGATCGGGTGCCGGTGGGGAAGGCCAAGTGGTCAGTACACCGGCAGCGCAAAGTCCTACAAGAGCCTGAGCCAGAGTGGCAGAGACCGCACGACAATGCTCCTAGGAGATGAGAGCGTAGCCGAGGGCCAAGCCTGGGTGAATGTCCTAAGCAACGAGGTCAAGGGCCGTCAGGCCAAGGACCTTGATGCCGTGCTCACTGCTTAGAACTGTGTGAGGGGAGGGAGGTATGTCGACGGGTGTACTTGAGGTTGGACCGGGGGCCCTGGTGCGAGGAACCGGGGGCGGCGCCGGCTTACGGTGTCGCATAATGCCACTTGCAGCACGAGTGTAGACCTAGTGCACCGGGGTGCCGATGATAGCAAAGGGAGCTCGGCAAGGACGAGGTGGCAAGGCGGGGGTAGACGTCGGGTCCGATGTCGGGGAATCGATAGACATAGGTGGATCCACGGGGGTGGGTGCATCGGAGGCCGGAAGGAGGTCAGCCAAGGGGTCACTCTCGGCTGAGGACTCAGCGGAGGACATCGACTTTGACGGACGCACAACATCATCGGCAGGGGAATTGGGCGGCGAGGTGGATGGTGAGAGAGCAGCATCCGGGCCATCCGGTGCTATCGGCACCGAGACAAGGATCTCCCCCACGAGACGACAGTGACGGAAGCAGAGAGGAGGTAGACTGGAAGGAAGGGAGGTCGTGAGGGAAGAGGTCCTCAAAGAGTAGGGCATTGCGGGACTCAACAATGCGATGACAGACTAGGTACCAAAAGCGCCAGGCCTTTGACTGATGCAAGACATCGACGAAGATGCAGAGACGGCCGTGGGGGGTAAGCTTGCCATCCGGGTGGTCCTCGGCAAGCCAGATGTTGGCGTCGCAGCCCCAGACACGAGCAAGCCAGAGATTCGCGCGTTGACCACACCACAATGTGTATGGCGTGGCCTGGCGGGGATGGGGACCATGGGGAACGCGGTTCCACACCCAGGTCATGTAGGACATGGCCTCAAAGAAGAAGCCCTCGGACAGACCGGATCGAAATGCATGGTGCGGACAGCATCGGCCATGGTACGGTTCCAACGCTTGGAGACACCATTCTACGGTGATGTCCTAGGGGCGGACATCTCATGACGGATCCTATGACCGGCAAGATAGGCAGTAGTGTCCCCCATGATCTTGCCACCGCGGTCAAACCAAAAAGAGCAAAGGGTGCGACCGCACTTGTGCGCAGCCGCGAGGTGCCAGGCATGGATGGCAGAGGCCATGTCACTGTTCTGGCAGAGGTAAACGACCAAGGGATAGCGGGAGTAGTCATCCGTGAGGGTCAGGAGATGCTGGCCACCCTCAACAATAGACACGACTGGGAGAGGACCCGTGAGGTCCGAGTGGACGTGCTCCAGCGGGTGCGTGGCCTGAGAGGAGGACATAGGGTAGGAGGCGTGGTGCATCTTGCCCTGGGCACAATCGATGCACTTGGTGTGCCAAGGCCACTGGAAAGTGGACGGATCAAGTCCAAGCGCAGGCTGNAGGTAAACGACCAAGGGATAGCGAGAGTAGTCATCCGTGAGGGTCAGGAGATGCTGGCCACCCTCAACAATAGACACGACTGGGAGAGGACCCGTGAGGTCCGAGTGGACGTGCTCCAGCGGGTGCGTGGCCTGAGAGGAGGACATAGGGTAGGAGGCGTGGTGCATCTTGCCCTGGGCACAATCGATGCACTTGGTGTGCCAAGGCCACTGGAAAGTGGACGGATCAAGTCCAAGCGCAGGCTGGGTGCGGAGCATGCTATCGACAACATCGGAGTGTACGTGGCAAGGCGATGGTGGAGGACATGCACGTACAGGGGGTAAAGTACATTGGTGACAAGCGCATGTGCAATGACAGATGAGGGAGGGGACACAAATAAAAGAAGTTGAGTGACGTTCCAAAGGTTGTCACAACAAACAACATGGAACATGACGTGACTGGACAGGCAAAGGGAGACAGTGCCAATGCCACAGGAGTGACGGGCGTCCATGCTCATCAGGTCGAGAGTCGTGACAGACAGGAGGCTGAGTTCCAAACCTGGTACATATAGCACATCGGTCACAAAAACATCACTGGAAGAACCACGAAAACAAACGGCGCCACCACCACGGACCGGCAAGATCTGCTTGAACCCCGTCCGGACATTATGAACATTCCCAATGGGACCAAGCACGCTGAACGCCTGGCAACAGGATGCCATGTGATGCGTGGCACCCGAGTCGATGATCCAAGTGCCATTGGGGTCGCAGACCAAGGCCGTGACGTTACAGTGAGGACTGGAACAGGATGCGGGAGGGATACGGAGGTCGCAAGTTGGGCAGACGGTACAAATACGAAACGATCATGCCAGTCATCCAACCATGCGACATCATCCACAGTCGGCCTCGAAGGGCAACAGGCGGCTTCCCCGAGGTCCCCTCACAGGCCGGTCTCCGTCCGGCAGTGGGAGACCTCTCAGCTAGCACTCACACAACTTGCACTTCCCTGGGGAGGAGACATGATGCTGAGTTGCTTGGTGATGAAGCTCTACAGCTGGTGGATCCAAGCAGTGGAGTTGACGTGCGCAATGCATACGGCTATGGCTGTGGCGGAACATACTGCTCATGCTGCTGTTTATAGAGAAATGACGGCTGAAGCAGCGGTAAAGGCTGAGGAGCTGATTGCGGGGTGGAGTAGGTGGTAGCCATAGTGATGCTAGGGGGAAAATTGGTGCCTGTGATAACAGTGGAGGTGCGAAGGCGACGCTCACACTGATGGCGCAAGGCAGCGACAATGTTGGCCTCGTGAGTATGTATGGGACACGTGTACCACCCGTGTCACGTTCGGCCTCAGTTGTGGCACGTCAGGGTAGTTCCACCCCTTGCGCTTGCCCTTCCCGCCCTTCTTTCCCTTACCCTCAGCGCTGCCGAAAGAGGAAGTGCCAGGAGAAGGGGTCGAGGAGGGCCAAAGGTGGCAGCCACGGTCGCGGAAGTGCCACTGCTCTAAAGCTGTGTATCCCTGTGTGCTTCCTCCACGCTGAGGAAGAGGTTGTACGTCCAGGTCATCAAAGTGCCCTAGGCCGCCAGCGCCTCGAGGATGGGTAGGCCGTAGGGGATGAAAATGTCCGCAAACTCACGAGTGACACCATTCTTGATGGTGAGGAGGGCAGCAAGCAGGGGAGGTACGGCTGTCTTGAGTTAGCGTAGGATTCGGACTCCCTCATGTGAAGGGAGCTGGACTCCTTGAGAAGGCGGCTGACAGCAGCCTGGCCGGAGGCGCGATAGGGCCTTTTCAGCGTGTCCCAAGCCCGCAGGGGGTCAGTGCTGGTGTCGTTAGCAGTGTCACCGACGAACGGCTCTAGGGCAGTGCGGTCAGCATCGGGAGCGGTGAGGATGAGTGCGCTGATGGAATGGTCTGCCTCGAGTGCCTACTCCAGGATGGTGTCGTCATGCTGAAGAGTGTAATACGATCATAGGCCCTCCCCCTGTGCCCAGATGCGATAGAGCAGTTCCCAAGACGGGAACTGCTCATCTACAACAAGGTCAGGAGGAGGGGACTCGAAGTCCTTGTGCGGAGAGGGACACCGCTCCAGTGCCTAGGACGCTAGTCACTATCTGCTGCTGTTGCTACACTTGCTCCTACACTGTTGTCTGCAGTGCCGAAGTCAGAGCAAGACCAGGTTGTCCGGGGATGACAGTATGGCTAGGGCTGGTTGTGGCAAGCATCTGGCGCAGCTAATTGACCTGGCGCTACAGATCCGCTATGGGGTCTGGATTTGGCAGGTGTGTAGAGCTATCCTGCGTGCCGACGACATTGTCCTGGCTGGGCATTATCGCTGCTGCTGAGGCTGTTGATGCCTCCGCTGCCGCTCCGGCTACTGCTACTGCTGCCGCTACGGCTACTTCCATTGGTGCTGCTGTAGCTGCTGCTGTTGCCGTTGCCGCTGTTGCTGCTGCTACTGCCACTGCTGTTGCTGCCGCTGTCGCCGCTGCTATATCTGTGATTATGCCGCCCTTGCTGCTGCCACAGGTGCTACTACTGCTGCTGCCGCAACTGTTGTTGGCACCCCATGCCGGGTTGGTGCGTAGTCTCCCCTCAGTTAAGAGTTGGATGATGAAAGTCGTCCGATCAAAATTCTGATTGCATTTCTTGCTGATTTCGGATGATGGCAAAAATTGACCTTCAGTCCCAAAAAGTGACGAAGTGCTGAAATTTTAGAATTTAAAACTTCAGCACTTTGTCCCAATCAAGCAAAATTTGCACCACAGATGCACCTGCCTCTGGTGAATGCAATGGTGGAAGTCTTGGCTTGAAGGAGTGAAGAATAACGCCAAAACGACATAGTTTTGTGCTCAACTCGACATGTTAAAAAAATCTGGATCTGCAGCGCCAAACGATGAATGCTGGAGGCTACAGACCACCAAACGCGCCCAGCATGGTGGCTATGGAAAGCTTGCGACCTAAGCTTTCCAACGAGCCTATGCACACAATTTCTGACGTCCGTTTGAGTCTGATGCAGTTGGGCGTAGGGGACGTGGGTGCCTGATGCGATCTGCGTCTGCGGCTCCTCCTTGTCCGTGCTGCTTCCCGAAAGGTGCAAGGACGGGGCAGTAGCTACAAACGGTGCACCTGCCTCCTTCCTCTCCCTCTTGGGTTTCTGCTACTTCCGCTACTACTGCTCATCGCTGTTGCAGCTATGTCTGAAACTGTTGCTGCTCCTGCTGCTGCGTCTCTGCGGCTGTTGCCGCTGCTGCTGCAGCTGCTGCCGCTACCGCTGTTGCTACTGCTCTTGCTGCTTCTACTCCGGGTCACTCACACCTCTCATTGACGTTGCCACATGCGACGTCGCCAGCAAGTTGCCTGACATCACTGCGCTGGCCGCTCACCTCCATACTGAGAAGATTCCAGGAAGCTTCCTAGCACGCTTGCCACTGGCTGGGCGTCAGCGCTCAGCCAGCTCGTGGCGTCAACAGAGGTCAGACGCGAAACGGCAAGGGTTTGGCTAGACGACACGAACACAGTGTCAAATNGAATGACAAATGACATGTCCATGACATAAGTACCTACTGTAGCGCATGGCGGGCTTCGCACGCGGCAATGCAAGGTTTGTCCTAAAACCGGCCCAAAACCTTTTCTTGGCCGTAACTCAGCGTAGACAAGTCATAACGCTATGCCGTCTGAATGTAAACGTGCAAAATCACAAGCCGGACGCAATGCCTGATCACATGCATGTATCCGGCATGAAACGGTGGACACACAATGCAAAAGCATGCAAATAGGGCCCACGACCAGTCCACCGATAAAGTTCTACAGGCTGCAGAAAAACTGTAGAAGGTCTGAGACAACATCCATGACGTTGGGGAAGCCATCGGTCAGCTTCGAATGGGTGGTCCAAAACCTACTGACGCGGCGGTGCCTCTAAGGTCCGCATTAGGGATCTGTCATGCCGTAGCTGCTGTATAGGCTCGTGGATGATCTGGAGTTTCGTTGGGTCGTCACGATCTGCAGTACGGCCACCGCTCACCATCAGCTCCGGGTGCACCCGTAGCTGCCACGACCACGGCTCATGACGGGTGGAAGCCACACACGAGCACCGGCGTAGTCAGGAATCTGTACGCCACTACTGCTACTGCAGCATCTGCTACGTAACACCATCATCTAGCTATCTCTTGTAAAAGGAACTAGCTAGTGCGCAGGTTGGGGCATTGGCGTTGTTGATGTAGCGTGCTGGAACCCACGCTCCTTGCTTCGTCCGTCGCTAAGTCTGGTGCACTAGAGTCTAAGTCTGAGAGTTCTGGTTTGATATTAAAAAATGTGCACACTAGAGTTTGCATCAAAAAGTAGCTGGAAATAAAGCAATGACTGTTTAGGAATGAAGAATAAGTAAGCAACTGAGACTCCTCCCAGTTCTAGCCTCACCTCAGATTTGTGAGGATTGTTACTCAGAAAATCAGCCAACAAGGAAAATCCTAGCATTATCCTGTCTGGCAGAGTTTTCTGAGGTGGGACATGCTAGACACCACCAAGCCCAAAACTCGGGCATTGTCCGTTTTGTCTAAAAAGTGGACGATACCAAAATCACCACGCTGCAAACGCAATCGTGTAGTCAAAATCAGCAAGAAAAATAGCTATGAGGAGTTACAAACTGCCCGAACTGAAGCGCCGGCTACACTGCTCTTAAGAGCTTACTACGACTCGTGATGACGTGACAACCTGTAGTTGCTAGGAAGTTGCTTGGTTAGACCGTGTGTGGTGGGACGGGTGAGAGCAACAACACACGATGCACGGTGCA
>SZWC01024319.1:6807-37856 GCA_023375785.1 Penium margaritaceum
ACCCAGCGGTGACGGGAGAAGTCATCAGTGAGACAGAGCACATAGCGTCCCAGACCACCCAGAAAGGTGTGGGGAAGAGGACCCATGACGTCAGCATGGACGAGGTCAAGGGGGTGAGAGGTGGTGGACTCAGAGGAGGAGAAGGGAGAGCGGTGCATTTTGCCCGAGGCACAGTCAAGACAGTCGGAGGAACAGGGAAGAGCAAACGTGGCTGGGTCAAGGCCGACTGCGGGTTGGAGACGTAGAAGACGTTGGATGGCAGCAGTGTGGAGATGACACAAGCGGCGATGAAGGAGGGCAGTGTGAGCAGGAGACATGATTGGTGCCACATGTACAAAGGCAGAGGCAACGGAAGACGATGGGAGAGACAGCGGCATGCGGAAAAGACGATCACAACGGATGCCACGAAGCACAACATGGCCAGAGGAGCGCAGAGAGATGGATGCAATGCCACGGCTGGACGAGAAGTCCATGCCCTGATCATCAAGGGTTGTGACATAGAGCAGACTGACTTCCAGATCAGGAACGTACAACACATCGGGAAGGTACACTGTGCCACCGGGTCTGACAAACTTCACAACACCAACGCCATGAACAGGGAGGAGCTGGCCGGAGCCAGTCCGTACAGAATGCACAGACCCAGTGGGACCAAGGGACACAAAGGAGGAGCGACAAGATGTCATGTGATGGGTGGCCCCGGAATCGATGATCCAGAGGCCAGGAGTAGCACGTGTAGTTGGGAGGACAAGGCAGACAGCAACAGTGCCACGGAACGACATAGGGGAAGATGTGCCAAGACGTGTGGGAAACGTGTGAGACTGCCAATCGTCAATCCAGTCACGCACAACAGGCATATCTCCCTGAACCCCACCCGACGCTGCACCCCGGAGGGTGGCATCAGACTCACAGACATACAAACGAGACTGGCCACTCACACTCTCACCTCCCTGAGAACGAAGGTGGAGAAGCTCAACGAGACGGCGCTCAAGGACGCGCTCCTCGTCACGACGGTCCAAGGAGCGGTCGGAGGAGCGGTCGGATGAGCGATCAGAAGGGGGTCCATCATCACGCGTCCACGATGGTGTTGAGTAGTGCGATGAGGGTGGTCCATAGTAAGGAGGTCCACCAGGAGGTGGAATCCAGCCCCAAGTGCTGGGAGGTGAGGTGGAGGGATGAAGCGGTGCGGATGTGGAGGAGAGTGCAGTGGCTGGGTTGGAAGAAGATGGAGAGGCCACGGTTACTGCCGCTGCAGCAGTAGAGGGAGTGACGCCAGTGCGGGCCCAATGAGCTCGCATGGATGAAGCCAGACGGGCATCGTCACGTGGGGCTGGACATTTGGGAGCAGCATGACCAGCAGCACCACAATTCCAGCAAGTGACCTCAGAGCCGACGGACGCAGCAGGAGAGTTGCCTTTGCCCTTGCGTCCACCCCCACGCCCTCTGCCGCCACCTCGGCCCCCATTGTGGTGAGAGCCACCACCCCCACCACGGGAAGTCGCTTGGGTCACATGAGAGGCTGCAGAGGAGCTGGAGGAGGAGGCAGTAGAAGCAGCTGCGGGAGAGGCAGAGGATGTTGTGACAGCAGCAAGAGCAGCGCGGTGCATGCGCTTATTCTGGAGACTGTTCCACCAGTCTGTGAGACGGGAGGCGGTAAAGTCATAAAGTGGTCCTATCGCTGGAGGGGTGTCCGCGGGAAGGGGAGAAGAGGCTAGACGCTCGAGTTATGCTTGTGAGACGTGAAGGTAAAGGTCTGAAAGTTCAGGGATTAGGCCGGCAACAATGGACAGACAGGCAGAGAGAGGGCCAGGTGCTGCCTTGCCTAGGTCGCGTAGCAGGCGCAGACTGCGTGCCCAATACTCGTCGGCCGTTTCATCAGCACGCATCTGCAAAGTGTTGAACTGAACTGTCAGTGCACTCTGGGCAGCATGCCCAGTGACTGTCTTGCGACGACGAATGAGGGCATATGCCCCAACAGGATCGGCTAAGGTGCCGCGGATAGGGTCTGCATTATACGTGCCAATGTCGTCAAGCAGGCTCTCTGGGCCAGCGGTAATGAGGGCGCGAACTGCACGGGCTGCTTCTGCTGGCTGTGGAACAAATGGGGCCTTGGCAGGTGAGTAATACTCCCACAGCTGTTCACCTTGGGCCCACGCGCAGAAGCGCGTTTCCCAGGAGGTAAAGGTGAGTTTGGATGTGAACTGTGGTGGTGGGGTCTCAAAGTCTCTCTGACGTGTAGGGAGAAGTGCCCGTGCTATGGCTGCCGCTGAGAGAGCAGGGGAAGAGGAATTGGGTAAAGCGCCGCCGGGTGGCACAGAGGATTCGGCAGACACAGTGTCGTCAGAGGGAAGCATAGTAGCAAGAGCAGGTATGGTCCGCAAGCGGTCGATAACTAAGGTCGCCACTGTAGCAGCTAGCTCTTGCTGTGCCTCACTGTTCCTAAACAGTTCATCTTCTGCTTTGTGTCGTGCCGCCTGTGCTTCACTGAGGGCGTCTTGGAGAGCCTCTATGGTTTCCTTTGGTCCTGGCATGCTGGAAGAGTGTGGGAAGAGAGGACGGGAAGTAGGGAGAGTATGCAATGCAGAGTGCGTGGGGTGAGGAGTGGCTCACCGTTCTAGTGCCGAGGCAGCAGAGTGAAGAGAGGTGCCACCACTGCTGCGGCCGAGGAGAACAGCACGGCCAACCACCCCGCGACTGCAACTGTGAGACACAACAGTCCGGTAACCGTAGCCCCAGTTACAGCTGCAGATGCCGATGCAACCAGAACTCCGGTGGTGATGTGCGGGGTCAGCTCCCGTTGCACACCCGTCGGAGTCAGAACTGCTGATGCGGTGGATGCACGAATGGAGGCGACGGCTGCTGCGGTGGAGTCTGCTGCAGAAGAGGCTGAAGTGGCAACAGCTGCTGCTGCCGCCGTGACCTGAGTAGCAATGTTCGCCGCTGCAGTGGCAAGGAGGGTGAGCGAGGTTGCTGTGTGAGCATAAGCTTCGGCAGCGCGTCCAACAGCTGTCTGGGCCGGTGCCCTGCAAGCGCGAGCAGTTGCTGTAAAAGTTGCTGCGGCTCCTGCGGCTGCGTCTAAGATTGCGCCTTCCAAGCCAACAGAGTCAGTGTGGACCGGAAGAACCGGGATCACACCAGGGACCTCAGGGGGAGATGACGGTCCTGGAGTTGCTGCTGTGGCAGGGGTCGGTGCAGGTGTGGTGTGCGGGGCAGGTGCTGGGTTGGAGGCCTGCGTGCCAGTGGGCGGTTGCATGGTCGAGGGAGGAGGCGGAGATGGAGGTAGGTCGTCAGGTGTGTACACCTGCCGATTGACCTCCTCCTCCCGCACAACAGCTGCACGCTCGCCCAGTTCGGCTAACTCGTCACGCCAGTAGTCAGCGTCTAGCATACGCACCCACAGCGGTGTATCCGTGTCGGGAGGAGAGGGAGAGTGGTAGTCCTCCCAATTGTCGTCAGCGTGGCGGGCTGCGGCTCGAGGAGGATCAAGCCCCTCGTCGTGTGGCCCATCCAGAGGTGGAGAATCCAGCGTGACGACTTCAGGGAAAGAACTGGGATGGCCGCTGCACGAGAGATGGCCAGTGTTACCTACGGCGTCCACAGAGGCAGCACCAGTGGCTGTTCGCAAGACCGCGACTGAAGAGAGGTGAGGATTGTCGCGGATCGCCAAGAGTGGCTGGGAAGAGATGAGTGGGCTAGAGTGCACCAAGCTGGGTGACGCCGAGGACAGTCACAGACGGGCTGCCAAGAGCGGTAGCGGAGTGACTTGTGCGGCCTAGAGTGAGTGAGGCAGCGAGAGGCACTAAGGCATGGCTAGATGCTGCTGGTTGGTGCCAGGAGGTGGTGACAAGAGTCACCCGCTGCGACGGCGTTGAGAGGCGACGAACGTCATGGGCGCGAAAGACGCACAGGTGTGTCCCGAGGATCGATGAGCTGCGGAGTAGAATATCGCTTGCTCTGATACCAGTAGTTGCTAGGATGCTTCCTAGGGCAAATACGCAAGAGCACGCATTCACGGACAAGGTGCTGCTGACGCCATGGAAGTGGAAAGCTTGCCTCCATTAGGTCAAGAGAACCAAGACAAGAGAGTGAGTAGAGCGAGCGAGACTTAGCAGCCGGTGAGTGTGCACTCGCCTCGGGCATCATGCCCAAGTGAGTGTACACCGCCACCCGGGGGTCGAGCCCGACCGCTCGGCATAAGCCTGAGCGGCGGCTACTCACCAATGCACGGGTAGAACCCGGCAAGGTGGCCCCCAAGGATCAGCACCCGGGTATTGCAGCTCTACACAAGACACTCATGGCAAGCATGATACAGGGCACGGCAGTGAAAGTGTACGGGCCCTAGCATCTGTCCCACTCATCACAAAAATCAAGTCATGGTCATGCAAGTGTCAGATGACACTCCTGGATGAAGAACGCCCGAGATGTCAGCCATGGTAGGATAGCTTGGCGTCTCTCCAGATGAGGCCATGTCAATCAATCTGTACAATTGTGTGCACAGGGGTGGAGACAAGGGGAAGAGATGTGTGAGTGACCAACGAACTTCAACACATGGGAGGATCTCCTCGTAACACGGGTGCAAGGCACCACGTGTCCGGGTCTCGACCAACAGCTCGCATGCACATGCCACACACAGTATAGCCACACACCAAGACACACGATCACATGGTCTCCTCGTGATACTGGTACAACGCACCAAGTGTCTGGGTTTCGACCAACAGGGTGCTACCATATACATGCAACTGTGCAGGCAAGTAGCATGAGCCACATGCGGGATGCTGTAGATGCTCACAACTGAGCATGGACATCGCCATGCATCTCCCATGATGTCGCATCAGGTCGAGGTCCACACAACACTCCCCTTGGGCAGATGAACCTGGTAGCGATGTCCTCGATGGAGATGCTGATGTCGTAGCTGAACAGATCCTGGGCGATAAGTCATGTGGTGTGTCCATCATGCAGAGATAGCTTCCCCTGTCACGTGCGAGTCGACTCCCTCCCTCAAAGACGAAGTTGTGTCTCCGGCTACGACTCCTCATGTCGTAGCTGCATCACCTGGGGTATACCAGTCCTCGCGTGACTGCCAAGGGTCCCAACTCACAGTCTCTCCTGTCTCCGCTCTGCCGCGATGCATCTGTGTATGCCGGAGGAAAGGGAATGGGCGAGCAGCACGCGTGTGTGGATGAAGTGGCGGAGCTGGCCTCCGATACGGGATAGCACACACTGAGACACAAGGGTGTACTGCCACAGGAGGAGAGCTGGAGCGACGAACCGGATCACCACTCGTGGATGAAGATGACGATGGGGCAGGTGAGTCGGGTGGATGAAGGTGCATGACGACAGCAGAAGAAGAAGGAGGAGCGATGATGGGGTCGACATGAGCCAGGAGGGCGGAAGCCGAAGGTACGCTCACCTCTCCTATGACAGTGTCTCCAACGGACGTCATACTCGGAGCTGGTACAAGATCCCTCTCGAGTATGGGTGTGCCAGATGCTGCTGGCGGAAGGATCGTACCGATAGCAGTGATGCTCTCCTCCTCTGAGAATCGCTCACGTGCTGCCATCATCTCCCGCTGTAGCATGACTACACGCTCCTGCAGATCAGCATAATCTGCCCCGGACATGTCGAGGTGGCCCATGTCGACCTGGTGTAGGATAAACTCTGCCTCACTGGATGCTGCACATGCAGACTGCACAACTCGTGAGTACAGCGCCATCTGCATCTTTGCTGCTGAAGACGATGGAACTGGTGCTGCTGCATCCTCCTGGGGGTCAATCAAGCTCTCAATGTGCTAAGACGCTGGAACATCGGATGCAACTGCAGGTGTCGCATCCCCATCACAGCTCGTGCCTGTCATGCGAGGAGTGAGCGGTTGCATGCCGAGAGAGAAGGAGAAGGAGGAGTCGTCAGAGTCCGTAGAGCATGTGGAAACGTTGTCCGTGCAGGTACTGCCACTCTCGGCGTCGATGTGATCGGTAGGGTCACCAACAGGTGAAACCGAGGGGGCAGAACTCAGCTCCTGCTGACGAGGTGACTCCATCTGCATGTATGAATCTGCTCTAGTATCCTCGACTGCCGCCGTAATGGACACAGGTGTGCAGGGCTCCGGCTCGACAATGCCCGTCAAGGCGACCAACAAGCGCAGCTGGCGCTCACGCACTGTCTCGCCGGGAAGGCTGGTCGCTGCCACATGCTCAATAAAAGAGTGAAGATCACCATCCGTCTCTGTCATGTGTGTCGGTGCTCCGTCCTGTGCACGGGACGTAGACTCAGGGAACATGGGTGACTTTTCACGCTGAAGCTGGTGCTTAGGTAGCGCAGATGACACGGTGAAACCTGCTGATTCTGCTGCAGCACGTGTCCGAATGAAACCTCGCAGAACTGCTGCTCTCAAGAATGCCTCAACCTCCAAAAGGCCAACGTGCCAACTCTGCTCATGCACTGCGATTGCCGTCATACTGGTGTGAATCTCGTGCGCCAATGCCCCCGAAGATCCGTGTGGGGCATCCCGATCCGCACAATACTCCTGTGCCACCGCCTGGCCGCCACCGGTCGGAGTCGCGAGTGGCATCGCCCATGTGGTCATCTGCACTCCCCCTGGTGCAACCTGCTGCTGTAGAACGTCCGGCTCCTGCCCTAGCGTAGATGTCGAACTCGATGACATACATGTCTCAAGCCCTGCAACCTCCGCCGGACTGCTGTGAGCCTGCTGCACACACTCCTCCAAAAGTCTGGTGGACGCATCCCGATCCATACGGGACTCCTGTGTCGCCGCTGGGCCTCCACCGGTCGCAGCCGCAAGTGGCACCGTCCAAGGACGCCGTGCATGCGCTCCTCCTGATGTCACCTGCTCCTCTGGAAGATCTGGATCCAACCTGGACGATGAAAGGCAACTTTCCACCATGAACGCCATTTCGGGGTCACACTCCATGCCATGTGCTGTCACCGTATCACCTGAGTGTGCCTGAGCTGACGCTCGGGCAGCACGGCCCGGCGCGAGTGCGGATCCTGTCGCTACGGTCACATCAGGCAATGCACGGTGACCACACTCCCCCTCGTCAGGTACATCAACAGAGGCCGAGGAGGTGGAGGCGGTATCAAAACTGGCGCGAGCACGTCGTGCGGAGCGCTGACGCCGACGTCGCGGAGTCACTCGACTGGAACGACTGCATGAAGACATGTCATCGCGAGATGGCGTCGTGGTCACAGTAGAGTGGAGGATCGAAAGTATGGTGGCAGCCTGGGACTCGCTGGCAGGTGGAGCTGAAGGTACACCATCGGATGAGGAAGGAGGAGAGGATGGAGGAGATGTGATCGAAGAAGCTGTTGACAAACGAGTAGCAGAAGCACGCCTAGTGACGACGAGGTCACAAAGCCGCTGCACCGTTTGCCGGAGGCCGTGGATCTCAGCGAATATGCTCGCCAGAGGTCTAGCTAGGGGATCTACCAACGCCGGCAGATCCCTATGCTGTGGAGGACACAGGCTTGGCCGAGGCTGTAGCTAAGGTGGATGCCAGCCGGGAGGGCGCGTCCAACAGCGACGCCAACCATGACGTCCATCACCACAATAGTAACAGGCGAATGCGCAGGGCACCTGCTCAGATGTCCGCGCACTCATCTCGTGCGCCGGACGATGGATAGGTACCGAGGGCACCTACTCCCGGTGATAAATACCAAGCCACGAGAGAGAATGAGGCCAGTAGGTACTGTCACTCCTGGAGGTCACGTCGTCCGGGTCAACAAACATGACCAGACGAGACGAGCTGCACTACCGCAGCACGTCCAGAGACTACAGTCTGACTAACTGCGGCCACTAATGCTGCTGCCACTAATAGAGCAAAGACTGCTCCAAGACGAGAAGGGGTGGCGGCTGCAGGTGTGGCGGCTGCTCCAAGCTGTAGACGACCCAGACCTCGGAGATGGTAAGACTCGAATCCACCGTCGATCCTACGAGGTGAAGTGCGCGCACCAATCCACGGGCCCTAGGAAGACGCCGGTCCAGTACGCGTCTTGAAACGGAGATCGCCGTCGACGACAGTATGCTGTCGGCTGAGAAGGCGAAACTGCAAGCTCTCGCGTAGCCGCCGCACTATGTAGTCGACGACACTCCACCGCCTGATGCTGCTATTGCGGTTATGAAAGCTACTGCTGCTTCGTCGGTAGTAGTTAGACAATTCTCCCCTTTTTTTGCTTGATCTTTTTTTTTGGCTTTTCCTTGCCCTCAGCCAACCCCTTTTTTGTTGCCCTCAACCGCCACCTTTTTACTCTCTATCTCGCTCTCTCCCAACCCCCACCCCTTTTTTCAGGCTTCTCGTCGCTTTGTTCTTCTTCTTTTTTCTTTTTTTTTTCTCACCCCGGGTTTGCCCGTCACCCGGTTCTGGATTGCCGCCCAGAATGGGGGCATGTCAGGATGGAGGGGGGATAAAAAAAGCAGGGGGCGATTTCAGATCGTCCCCCCTCGCTCCTTGCTCGCTCACAAAAAAAAAGCGAGCAAGCGAGCAAGTGAGCGAGTGAGTGGGGAGAGGAGAAGGGGGGGGGGGTCCGCCCCTCCCTCCGTCCGTCGGCCGATGGGGCCGACGGAGCCGACGGCCCCCTCCGAGGGGCCCCTCGGAGGGGCTCGACGGGGTCCTCCGAGGGCCCCCTCGAGGAGGGGGGGAGGAGGAGAACGGGGCCGACGGGCCCCCTCCTGGGAGAGGCCCCCTGATGGGGTCGAGGGGGCCCCTCCGAGGGGGAGGGGGCCCCTCTGAGGGGACGGGGGCCCTCACAGGAGGGCTGCGAGGCCCTCCTGCAGCAGCAGCTGCAGCGACGGCTGTAGCTGCTGCGGTTGCTGCTGCTATTGCTGCTTTTACCGCTGCTGCTGCTGCTGCACCTCTGCGCAGCAGCAGCCGCTGCTGCTGCTCGATGCTGCCGCCGCTGCTGCTGTTGCTTCCGCTGCTGCTGCTGCTGCTAAACTGCGCAGCAGCAGCAGCTGCTGCTTGTTGCTACCGTGGTTGCCGCTTGCTGCTGCCACCGCTGCTACTTGCTGGTGCATGCTGCTGCTGCTGCCACCGCCGTTGCAGTGGCTATTGCTGCTGCTGCTATGTGCTGCGGCTAGTGACGCCGCTGCTGCACCAGCTAATGCGCTACTGCAGCCGCTCTTGCTGCTGCTGTTGCGCCGCAACTGCACTGGCTGCTGCTGCTGCCGCCGCTGCTGCAGTGGCTGTTGTTGCTGCTGCTTTTGCTGTTTCTGCCGAAGTCGCTAGTGCTGTTGTGTGCGGCTCACCGCCCCTCTGGCATTCACGTGCAGTCGCTTCGCGCTCCCTCACGCTGCTGCCGACGTGGCGCCACGTGGCGCGTTCTCTTTGCGTTCCGCCCACTGCTGCTGCTTCTGCTGCTCACACGCCCCCCTGTGCTCTGATACCAAATTGGAAATAAATTAGGGCATGCAGGCCCATGCAAAAATGAACATGAGCTCTGTGTGTGAGTGCGATGCAAGACGGCAAGAATTTGGCTAAGTCTGGAACGCTGAATATAAANCGTGGCGCCACGTGGCGCGTTCTCTTTGCGTTCCGCCCACTGCTGCTGCTTCTGCTGCTCACACGCCCCCCTGTGCTCTGATACCAAATTGGAAATAAATTAGGGCATGCAGGCCCATGCAAAAATGAACATGAGCTCTGTGTGTGAGTGCGATGCAAGACGGCAAGAATTTGGCTAATTCTGGAATGCTGAATATAAAAGAACAAGGAGAATTTACAAATGAGCCCCTAGCGGGCTTAAGTAGGGACACCGGCAGCTAGCCGCACCGGGCCCCGTCACCCCTGCTGAGCCCAAACGAGTCAGCGGGGAGAACACACCGCGTACACCACGATAACAATAACGGTGGTCTCCTCGAGGCACCGGAACAGCTCTACGAGTGCCCGGGTCTCGACCACCGAGAAAATACGAGCAATGCCAGAAAATCTCAGAATCAACGTCCAGACATCACACACGGCTTTCCGAACATCGGAAGCGCTAGTACAGCCACCGGGTCTCCTCGTCGCACCGGTATAGTCCACCGGGTGCGCGGGTCTCAACCCACCGAGAAAACTCTCCTAGCTCCCGACAAGCCCACAGGGCTACCGGAACGCATCGACCGCGTCTCGCCGGCGTTGTCGTANAGAATCAACGTCCAGACATCACACACGGCTTTCCGAACATCGGAAGCGCTAGTACAGCCACCGGGTCTCCTCGTCGCACCGGTATAGTCCACCGGGTGCGCGGGTCTCAACCCACCGAGAAAACTCTCCTAGCTCCCGACAAGCCCACAGGGCTACCACAACGCATCGACCGCGTCTCGATGGCGCTGTCGTAGGTGCTGGAGAAGTCTCGGTGCAGTCCGGAGGCCCGTCGTGTCGTCACGCCCTCCTCTACCATATACCCTGAATGTGGGTATATCGGTAAACTAGCGGTGTCGGTCGTGACGGGTGGAAGCCACACAAACTAACGACTACTTTGGCAACACCAACACCAACTAGCGCACCCTCATGTGCTCTCAAGAGTTTTCTCAACGACCACCTCCCGGGGTCCATTTCCTCATGGACCGCTATCCTTGCTTCTTCATGGTCAAATTGCGTAGAGTTTTTGTTTTTGCACATGGTGCTTCTTTTGGTTTGTCATCCGGATAACCAAGGAGCCCGTACGCCTGTCGGGTTCTCGCTTGCTGTTGTTTTGGAGCTTATAATTTGAATAGTCTATTTTCACCCTTTGGTTGGATTTGTACGCTTGTTGCGAACATGTGGGTGAGACAATACATACACACTCATGTGTTTGTTTTCTAACTAACTTTTACATTTCAAAGCATTTTTTTGCCGTTCCTCCACCTTTCAAAGCATTGTTTATCACAATGTGTTATATGTAGTGTGCCCTCTCGCAGAGCACGTTGCTTAGGGGGTTTCTCCATTCCCTCATGGTATCAAAGAAATAGGGAGATACAACCTATTCTTCCCACCACAAAACACACAACTGGGGCAGAGGAAGCATCTGGGCTGGGCCGGGCTGTTGTGATTTGTGACGTTCCTGTCGACCTGTACAGTTTACTGTGACCACTCGGTCGTGTCCACGCTCGTGCAGATCCCTGATGCGGACCTAGGTGGCACCAGGGCGTCGTCTGGTGGTGGACTACCTGCTGAGAGCTGATCGACGGTCGCCCCAGAGTCTTGGATGCTGCCTGGGACCTTCTGCAGTTTTTCTGCAGCTTGTAGGATTTTATCGATGGACTGGCCGTGGGCCCGATTTGCATGTTTTGGCATTGTAGTATGTCCACCGTTTGTTGCTGGATGCATTGCATGTGACCAGTCGTAGCGTCCGGCTTGAGATTCTACACGTGTAGGTTTAGACGGCGTAGCGTTCTGACTTGTCTACGCTGAGTTACGGCCAAAATAGTGGTTTTGGGCCGGTTTTAGGACAGACCTTGCACTACAGCGTGCGACACCCGCCGTACGCCGCGGCATGTACTTATGCCATGGACCTGTCATTTGTCATTTCTCTCTGCATATGCTATTGAAGCATTCTGCTACAGCAGTGAGAGTCACCGCCGCCGCCATATCTTGGGACTCTTTGCAGCCATTTTCAGCAGTGATATCACCACGCAATCCCCACCACCTCATACGGTGAGCTGTGGCAGTTACCATATCTAGTAGCCAAGCCGAGCAGCAGCAGCAACACGGGGTGGCAGCAGCAGCCGTGTCTGGCTGGGCATTCTGACAAAAGAAAGGAAAGCAGCTCACAGCAACGGCCCGCAACAGCAGCTTGTAGTGTGAAGCGGCGGTTGCGAGCAGCAGCAGCGCGTAGCGGAAGCAGCCACGAGCAGCGGTAGCGGCAGCGAGCAGCACCAGCAACAGCAGCAGTTGTAGGCATTAGCAGCAGCGCGGCGACAGCAGGAGCAATATTGCACTTGTTGGAGTGCCAGTAGAAACAACAGCAGCAGTAGCATTGTAGCAGCAGCAGCAGCATTGTAGCAGCAGCAGTAGTGGCTGCAACGGCAGCAGTGCTGTGCAGTAGTACCCAAGGCTGCTATGCTACGCAGCTGCGTAGATTCTATGAAGCTACGTAGCTACGCGAGGGGGTGATGAGGTCCCCCCCTTCCCACCGAGGAGTCCGTGTGACTCTCACAAAAAAAAGCTGGCGTAGAATACGCCAGCGTAAAAACGCTAGCGTTTTTTTCTAGCATAAAAACGCTGATGTCATCGTTGTTTATGTTGACGTCAGCAATTTCGAGGTCAAAACGTCATTTTTCCTCAACGTTTCAACTCTTCGAGAAACGCTATTGGTTTCCTGTTCAGAGCATTTTTGACGTTCGGCCCCATACTGAGTGCTGACATGGCTCCGACCGGTGACAAGGACAAAGGACCAGCAAATCCTTCCTCCTCCTCAGGGGTCCTGAGCCCACGCTCGCAGGCCATTGAGGACCTGCGGAGTCAGCAGGTTGAAATACGTTGCCTACAGCAGTAGCAGACTGACACCATCCGCACGCTCACTGATCTTCTTCGGAGTCAGTCCACGGCCCCACAGCTAACCTCCTGGGGAGTCGGCGGTGTTACACCTTCTGCACAACAGTCAACATACACACCGAGTAGAGCGGCAGGACATGACCCGCCACTTCTTGATCCTTTGGAGGAGGACCCTTTGGGAGATGGCATTGTCCCTGCTTGCTGCAGAGACGCACGCCACCCGTGTAGCTCACATCCGCACCTTCCACTCCCTTCGTCACGGACATGCCGAGCGCGCAGCCGATTACTTTCGGCGTGCCATGCGCATCTACACGTGCCTTGGGACCTCAGGAGGTACACAACTGTGGGCGACGCGCACGCTCATGATCGGAGTTTGTCTTGAGCATGGCGACATCTTCTCGGGGTACAGCGACACCGCGCTCGAGCCCTTCTCCACCTCCCTTCAGCTTCTTCCTTGGGCGCATCAGCTTTTCCTCCAAGTGACTTCCGTCCGTGAGGCAGTTGTCGCCCATCAGGGGAGTTCACTTGCTGCACCGGTCATCGCGTCACCACCCACGCCTCTCTCGCAGTTCACTTCTCCATCCTCGGGCATACCCTCCTCTTCCCTTTCCACCCTGGCTACCTCGACTCCGACGCAGGGTGTGGCAAGAGCAGCACAGGGGAAGAAGGGTAAAAAGAAGCTTGGCTTGGGCCAGCAACAGTCACAGCAGCAGCAGTCATGAGGCGGTAGTAGTGGACGTATCGTTCACTGCTACAACTGTGGAGGCGCTCATTGCTACACCAAGTGCCAGCAGCCGCTCGATTGGATGCGGATCACTTGCGGTCTTCAGGTTGCACACGCACAGTGGTCTACGTCGAGCAGCACAGCCTCTGGTCGCACGGCGACCACAACTGTAGTATTTCCCGCTTCCCTACCGGCAAGCAGCGGAGACCCGGACCCACGTGACCGCACCATCGCCGAGCTCCGTCAGCTCCTGGCGCTTCGCTCCCAGGGAGGTGCGAGTGTGTTGTCACTGCCGGGTGGTTCACAGACTGTTTGTTTGTGTGTTCTCGTATCTCATGATGACTTGTGTGGGGGAGCACAGCTGGCTTGTGATGATGATGGGCCTGATAGTGGCCTTCGTCGTTCTCCCTCATCTGTTGCCGAGCGCCCGTCTGCAGCCGAGTGTTCCATTGCCCGTTGCACAGTGACGTCCTCCAGTCGTGATTCAGGTGGTACTTGGATCATCAATTCCGGTGTCACTCACCGCATGACCTGTCGCAGTAGTAACTTTTTTTCCCTCAATCCTGTGGCGTCTGTTCGTTCTGTTCGCACAGGTTCTGGTCAGTCCTTGCCAGTCCAGGGTGTTGGAGTTGTATGCTTTGATGGTCCGTCGGGCCCCTTGTACTTTTCCGTCATGCTTCTTGTGCCTGACCTTGAGCTCAGCTTGCTTTTTGTGCGTGCCCGGAGTATGATGGGACTCTCTGTGGAGCACACTGCAGACTCTGCGACAGTGACTTCTCTTGATACTTGCAATATTGTTCTTCGTGCCTCTGTTGTGGATGATCTATATCTTGTTCCTTGGATCTCTTCTTCTCCTTACTCCGTTTCCCCTCCTACTCGTGTGTTTGTCACTGGTGTCCTGTCTCCTGAAAACCAGCGCCTAAAGCATCGAAGCCTGTGTCATGTGGACTCCGGCACTGTGTCAAAGCTCATTAGGACACAACCTACACCTGGTCTTGATGCGGCCTCTTTCGAGAAGCCGTCCAAGACCGATTGTCTATTCTGCACTCAGGGTAAGATGCATCGCTGCACCTACCTTGACTCCTGTTCTCGAGCCCTTCGTCCTCTCGAGCTTGTCCATTCAGACCTTCTCGGTCCTCTCCCTATCGAGTCTTTGTCCGATCGGGGTTGATACGTCCTGACCCTGACCGATGACTTCACCCGGATGCAGTGGGTCTATAGCCTGCGCCAGAAGAGTGATTCCACTCTCGCGGTTCGTCTCTGACTAGTGATGGCTGAGCGTCAGTCTCGCCACCTGCTCCATACCTTCCACCCAGATCGCGACGGCGAGTTCCTTGGCAAGATGGACAGTTTCTTTGCCGAGCGCGGGGGTTTTCACCAGGTGTCTGCTCTTGCCACTCCTCAGCATAACAGTGTCTCTGAGCGCTGGAACCGCACCATGGAGGATGCGGTTCGTGCTATGCGGTCTGAGTGCGGTCTCCCGGTGTCCCTTCGCCTTTGAAGGATTCGCCTACATGACGTGGGTCTGGAACCGCCTCCTGCACGGTCATTTCCCGGACCACGTTACACCATACGAGCTCTGGTTTGTCCACCATGCCGTTCTGCATCTTGCTCATGTCTGGGCCTTAGTGGCTTCTGTGTGGTACACCGAGGATCAGCAGGGGTCTAAGGTCTCTCCGCGGGGTCGCTTGTGTGCCTTCATTGGCATCTCCCCGCGGACGAAGGCCTGACGTTTTTGGGACCCCGCCGGTCGTCGCATTGTTGAGTCCCGCGACGCGCTCTTCCTTGAGTCTCTCACCAACCGTGACCTAACCTCAATTGTGTCGATGTCTGTCACACATGTTCCTACGTGTGAGGTTTCTCGACGGATGGGAAAGTCTGAGCCTACGAGCACCTCTCGTCAGGCTGATGCCTCCGTTCGAGCCCCCTCCACTTCTCGGTCTCTAGCATTTGATGACCTGGTGATAATTGCTATCGGCCAAGAGACCTCTCCTGCCCAGCATATCTCCTCTCCTGCGTCCTCGCGCCCCACAGACACCCATGATCCTGTCCCTCTGTCCACCGGTACTCCTGTCTCCGTGGGTGGTGATACTGCCACACTCAGTCCTGCGTCTCCCATCAGTTCACCAGCCTCTCCTCCCACTGCATCACCTACCCCTATGCCTCAATCCTCACCAGATGTGGTCGTGCCTGTCTTTGAGCATGTGGTGAGACCTTCGAGCCCAGGTTAATCGCATGAGTCCGGTGGTCATCTTCGACCGTTGGGCTCCAGAGCCCAGCTAGTGTCAGGTCCCGCACCCAGGCGCTCCACTCGCATCGTTGCGAGTGGCGATCCCGGCACAAAGACCATCAGCTTGAGTGTCCGTACAGGTCACACAGAGGTACATTCAGCCTGTCCTGTAGGGCACGATCTGGTCACTCGCGAGTTTCGTACCACTTGTGATGCAGCAGCTGACCTTGTGGTCGTCAGGCACATTTCTGAGGTGTGTGCACTCGCCACTCAGAGCTCTCCCTCGTTGGCACCTGATCCGGGCACACTGAGGGACTCCCTCTCATCAAAGGATGTCGACGCCCGTCGTGCTCCCTGCGAGGATGAGCTTCGTGACATCCGAGAGCACAGAGATTTCGAGCTAGTCAACCTTCCACCTAGGAGGAAGGCGATTCAGGTCAAGTGGGTCTTTCGCAAGAAGGTGAACCCGGATGGCTCACTGGAATGCCACAAGGCTCACTCGGTCATCAAGGGGTACTCTAAGATTGAGGACATTGATTACACTGACACTTTTTCCCCTGTCGGCCTCATGACCTCAGCTCGCGCTCTGTTTGGTGTGGTGGCTCAGCATAACTGGGAACTGCACCAGATGGATGTGAACAATGTGTTCCTCCATGGCTCTATGGATTAGGAGATTTACGTGGCCCAACCACTAGGCTTTGAGGACGGTGACAAGGTATGGCTCTTGTGCAAGTCCTTGTACGGAATCAAGTAGTCTCCTCCGTGCTGGAACCAGGAGATCACAGGCACTCTGACTTTTGCGGGATATGTACAGAGCAATGCAGATCCCTCTCTCTTCATCCGACAGGCGCCTGAGCGGTTCACCGCCATCCTGGTCTATGTGGACGACCTCCTGATCGCATCTCCCTCCATGGAGGCCGTGAAGGAGGCCAAGGTGGTCCTCCAGAATGCCTATAGGATGAAAGACCTTGGTCCTGCAACGGTGTTTCTTGGCATGGAGATCGTACGACACCGCAGACGTTGAACGTTTTTGTTACATTAGGCCCAATACACACGCGTTGTGGAGGAGCATTTTAGTGACCTCCTTGGCGCAGTGCCCATGGCCTCCACACCCCTCACACCTGACGGGCAGGACGCCCTGAAGGTGGACGATCCCACACAACTGGGGGAGACAGTGGATGTGACCTTGTACCTCTTCCTCATCGGATCTCTGATGTACGTGGCCACTACCACACGTCCCGACATCACTTTTTCCGTCAACCTCCTTGCACAATTTTTGCAGGATCCACGTGCTAGGTCCCTCCTGACTGTTGTGCGAGTGGTGCGGTACGTGGTTTCCACGCCGTACCTCGGACCCTGCTTTTGCCGGCAGTGCTCGGTGGTTCTTGACGGCTACACCGACAACGACTGGGCTTGGAGCCCACATGGGTCAGTCGCACTGGTTACGTGTTCCTGCTCAGTGGTACCACTGTGTCCTGGCGCAGTGGGAAGCAGGGATGTATCACATGTAGCTCGCCGGAGGCAGAGTATATTGCACTGGGTGTAGGGGCTACTGAGGCAATGTGGCTGCAGTGCTTGTTCCTTGAGCTGGGTTAGTCAGTACCCGCCATTGTGCTTCGCTGTGACAACCAGAGTGCTCTTGCCATTGCGGATCTCTGGTTTCTTTCATGCTTGCACAATGCACATTGTGGTTGAGCATCACTTCGTGCGTGATCTGGTGGAGCGACATGTGATCTCCGTCATATGGGTCGACACTGACACGCACCTTGCTAAATTTTTTATGAAGACACTGGCGCGCAGGAAGTTTCTGGTGGCCATTCGTTCCGTTGGGCTTCGCCCCTTGCCTGAGTGTGGTTGATTGCGGGGTGTTTCTGTGCCTTTGTCATGAATGTTTCTGCACTCGTCGTTGCACTCGTTTCAGTGCTGCACGTGTATGGACATGCGGACCATCGGGTCATGGGGGAGTGTTGTGATTTGTAACGTTCCTGTCGACCTATACAATTTAGTGTGACCACTCGGCCGTGTCCATGCTTGTGCAGATCCCTGATGCAGACCCAGGTGGCACCGAGGCGTCGTCTGGTGGTGGACTACCTGCTCGGAGCTGATCGATGGTCGCCCTAGAGTCCTGGATGCTGTCTGGGACCTTATGCAGATTTTGCTACAACTTGTAGGATTTTATCGGTGGACTGGTCGTGGGCCTGATTTGCATGTTTTTGCATTGTGTGTCCACTGTTTGTTGCTGGATGCATGCATGTGACTAGTCATAGCATTTGGCTTGAGATTCTGCACGTGTAGGTTCAGACGGCGTAGCGTTCTGACTTGTCTACGCTGAGTTACTGCCAAAACAATGGTTTTGGGCCGGTTTTAGGACAGACCTTGCATTGCCGCGTGCGACACCCACCGTGCGCCGGAGCAGGTACATATGCCATGGACCTGTCATTTGTCATTTCTCTCTGCAAATGCTATTGAAGCATTCTGACACTTTGCCTTGTATTGCCTAGCCAGACCCTTGCCGTTGTGTGCATGACTTGTGACTTTCGTCATCGTCTGACCAAGCACTGACGCCTAGTCAGCGGCGGTATCGCTAGGAAGCTTCCACGCGTTTTCTCACGGGCTAGGCTAGGTGGGGTAATAGAGGACTTGGCAACGTAAAGGTCTAGAGCTCAGTGCTCGCGTCAGGTAGTCCTCCGGTAGAGCCGAAGGCCGGATGTTGCCGATTTTTTTTGCCAGTTTCCCTCGTTGTGGTTGCCTTTTTGGCGGCGACGTGAAGTAGTGGTGATGGCACCCTAGGCCGCCTCTGCAGCCTCTGGAGCATCAGTAGCTGCTGTTGCGGTAGCAACTACAACTGGCTGCCTTCGTCGCAATAGGAACAACTTGTCTCCGAAGCACCAACAACAGAAGCAGTAGCAACACTAGCGGAGACGCCAACCCCCTAGCTGCATTCCATCATCATGCAACAGCTGCAACAGAAGTAGCATTATCCGCATTAGTAGCAGCAACTAGAGCAACAACAGGTGCATAAATAACAGCAACAACAACAGTAATCACACTAGCAGTAGCAGTTGTCATTGGAGCAGCAGCAACAACAATATCGGTGAACCTGCTCTCTCGAGGATCGCCAGAGAAGCTACGAAGACACATGGGAGCCGCAGGCGCACAACAGTTGTGCTCACTGCTCCCGCACGTGCTCCTGAGGTGGCGGGAAGCTGCTCTGCAGCTTCGTGTCTTTATTTGATGGGTTGTTGATGGGCTCGGGCGACGAGGTTGTTGACCGATGAGCTCGTCGGTCGATAGGCTCGTCGCTCGACGTCCCCCTCCCATCCTCCTTCTTTGGCAGCAAGGGTCAAGTACGATCTCCTTAAAAAAACTGGTGGGGGAGAGGAGTAAAGCTTTGTCACCCCTCTCAACGCTGGGTGAACCTGGATTTCACATTGACTGCAAATTTTTGTTGGTGGTCTAATCTTTTAATTTATTTCCCTTTTGTTTTTCTTCATCATTTTCCCTTTTTCATTTTCTCTCATCCTTTCCTACACTCTGTCAAGACACGGACATTCAAGGACTTGTCCTATCACCTCAGGAGACAGTGCATCCTCTTTTCACCCTCCATCCTCTTTGGTTGAGACCCTCACATATGGGAGTCTTACCTTGTGCAGCGGGGGACCACCAACCGCATGGCCTCGATGGTTCCGATGCCCAGTTCGGCTTCCATGCCAGCCCCTTCGGCGATGGCGGTACCCCACCTAGGGTGGCGGTGGCTTCCACTGCCGTACTACCCTACCATTTATGGGCCGCCGCCTTCTCCACTTTACACCCCTCCACCGTAGCTTCATGCAACAGCTCCATCTTTTTCTACTCCGCAAGCTTGGTCCTTTTACAAGTTGTCGCATGGCCCAAATGCATCTTCTCCAGCCACCAGATTCCCTTCCCATCCTCGGTCTCCGATTTTCCCCTACCGTGTGAGTTTGGTTGTTGAATATGGGGTTACTATTCTTCGTCGGATGGATCCGAGTGGGGCGCGTCAAGTGCTGTTGATGGGCCGTTTGTGGATTAGATCGGGCATTGGCAGTCGTTCAACCTCTTGCATCTCGTCGTTGTAGCTTATGGCCATGCTGAGGCTTCTCCTGGACTTGTTTTTCGTGATGCGTAGTGTCATGTGACTGTCCCGTCTCGTGTGTGGAACTTGCGCCTACGAGGCCCACACCTGGGCCTACGAGGCCCGCACTTGTGCATACGAGGTCCGCGCTTGCGCCTACAAGGCATGCGCTTGTGGCTACGAGGCCCGTGCCTGACCTACAAGGCCCATGCCTGCGACCACAAGGCCTGTACCCGTGGCTAGAAGGCCCGCTCCTGCGCCTACGAGGCCCGTGACAGCACCTACGAGGCCCACGCTTGCACCTGGGAGTCTCGCACCTGTGCCTATGATTACCACGCTTGCGCATACAAGGCCCGCGCCTGCGTTTACGAGTCCCGTGCATGCACCTACAAGGCCCTTGCATGTGTCTACAAGGCTCGTGCTTGCACCTACGAGGCCCATGCCTGCACCTGCAAGGTCCAGACCTGCGCCTACGAGGCCCACGCCTGCGCCTTTGAGGCATGTGCCTGTGCCTATGAGGCCTACGCCTGCACCTATGAGACCCGCACTAGCACCTACGAGGCCCACGCCTGTGCCTACGCAACATGCATGTGAACCTAAGAGGTCGACGTGTGCGCCTACGAGGCCCGCACCTGCATCTACGAGGCCCGTAAAAGCGCCTACGAGGCATGTGCGTGCGCATACAAAGCCTGTACCAACACCTATGAGGCCCGCACCTGTGTCTACGGGGCCCGTGCGTGCTGTTATGAGGACCGCTTTTGGCCTACGAGGCCCGAGCCTGCACCTACGAGGCCCGCATCTGCACCTACAAGGCCCTCGCCTGCGCCTTCGAGGCTTGCGCCTGCGCCTACGAGGCCCACACCTACGCCTTTAAGGCTTGATCTTGCGCCTACGAGGCAGGTGCCTGTGCCTACTAGGCTTCCACCTGGATCTATGAGGCCCGTACGTGCACCTATGAGGTCCGCACTTGCCCTAGGAGGCCCGCGCTTGTGCGTACGTTGCCTGTGCCTGTACCAACAAGGCCAAAGCATACGCCTAAGAGGCCGGCGCCTGTACTAACGAGGTTTGCGCTTGCGCATACGAGGCCCGCGCTTGCACATAAGAGGCCCACGCCTGCGCCTACGAGGCTCGCGCCTGGGCCTACGAGGCCCGTCCCTACACCGATGAGGCACGCGCTTGCACCTACAAGGCTCGTGCGTGCGCCTATGAGGCCCGTACCTATGCATGCACATATGATGTCTGAGCTTGCCCATATGAGACCCGCAGCTGTGCCTACGAAGCCTGTGCCTGCACTTACGAGGCTAGGGCCTGTGCCTACGAGGCCAGCACTTGTACCTACGAGGCCCACGCCTCTGGTTATGAGGCCTACGTCTGGCCTACGAGGCCTGTGCCTGCACCTACGAGGCCTACGCGGGTACCTATGAGGCCTGCGTGTGCACCTACAAGGCCCGGACGTGCGCCTACGAGGGTTGCACCCGGACTAATGAGGCCCGGGCCTGCGCCTACAACGCCTGCACCTATACCTACAAGTCCTGCTTTTGCACCTACGAGGCTTGCGATTTTCTTGCTTTTGCACCTATGGGGCTCGCGCCTGCGCCTGCGGGGCCCAGCTAGGAGGATGGTGTTTGGTCAGCAAGGCCCGTGTCTATGCCTAGGTGGCCTGCGCCTGTACCAATGAGGCCTGCACCTGCACCTAGAAGACCCTTGCCTGCGCTTACTAGGCCCACACTTGTGCCTACGAGGCTCGCACCTGTGCCTATGAGGCCCGCGCCTGCACCTACGAGGCCCGCACCTGGGCCTAGGAGGCACGCACCTGCACGTACGAGGCCTGCACCTGCCCGTACCAGGCCCGAGCCTGTGGCTACGGGGCCTGGGCCTTCGCCTACGAGGCATGCGCCTACACCTATAAGGCCCATGCCTGCGCCTATTAGGCCAGCAACTACACCTACGAGGTTCGCGTATTTAGCTTCGAGGCCCGCTCCTACGCCTACGAGGCCTGCGCCTATACCTTCGAGGCCCACATATGCGCCTTTGAGGCCCTCCCGTGCGTCTCCAAGCCCGTTCTTGCACCTACGAGACGAGTTCCTATGCCTACGATGCCAGCGCTTGCGCCTACAAGGCCCGCGCCTATGCCTACGAGGTCCGTGCCCATGCCTATGAGGCTTGTGCCTATGTGTACGAGGTCTGCACTTGCACCTACAAGGTATATGCCTATGGCTACGAGGTCTGCGCCTGTGCCTACAAGGCCCACGCCTACGACTACAAGGCTAGTGCCTGCGTCTCCAAGGCCCACGCCTATGCCTAAGAGACCCGTGCCTGAACCTACAAGGCCCTCGCTTGCATCTACATGGCCTGGTCTTCCACCTACATGGCCCATGTCTGCACCTACAAGGTTCGCTCCTGCGCTTACGAGGCCCGTGCTAGCACCTATGAGGCCTGTGGCTATGCCTACGTGTCTTGCACATGTGTCGACAAGGCCGACGCTTGTGCCTATGAGGCCTGCGCCTCCGGCTATGAGGCATGCGTTTGGCTTACGAGGCCTGCACCTCCACCTAAGAGGCCTGCACCAATAAATACGAGGCCTACGCATGCGCATACGAAGCCCGCGCTTGGGCCTATGTGGCCCACACCTGTACCTATGAGGCCCGCGGCTCCGCATACGAGGCCCGCGCATGCAGCTATGAAGCCTGCGCCTGCGCCTACAAGGCCTGTGCCTATGCCTAAAAGGCCACAGCCTGAACCTATGAGGCCTGCGCTTGACCCTACGAGGCTGGCTCCCACGGTCACAAAACCCTCGCCTAGGCCTACGAGACCGGCGCATGCAACACAAGGCTCTAGTCCTCGTCTATGAGGCCCGTGCCTGCACTTAGGAGGGGAGTGCCTGCGCCAATGAAGCCCGCGCTTGCGCCAACGAGGCCCGCACCTATGTCGAGGAGTCGCGTGCCTACGCCTATGCAGCCTTCACCTACAGCGACAAGATGCACGCCTGCACCTACAAGGCCCACACCTACCAGTACAAGACCAGTTCTAGTGGCTACAAGGCCAGCGCCTGCACCTACGAGTCCTGTGCCTATGAGGTTCGTGCCTGTGCCTACAAGGCCCGCGCCTGCGCATACAGGCCCGTGCCTACGCCTACAAGGCCTAGACCTGTAGCTATGAGGTCCATGTGTGCCTATAAGGACCACACCTGCGATTATGAGGCCAGTTCTCGTGGCTACAAGGCCATCGCTTGCGCCTAAGAGGTCCACACCAGCGCCTACAAGGCCCTCGCGTGAAACCTGGAAGGCTCACACCTGTGCCAACGAGGCCCGCACCTGTGCCTATGAGACCTGCGCATGTACCTAGAAGGTGCTCGCCTACGTCTACAAGGCCCATGCCTATACCTACAAGGCCCATGCCTGCACCTATGAGGTCCGCACTTAAGCTTACAAGGCCAATGCCTACGTGTGAGGCATGCGCCTGTGCCCACGAGGCTTGCGCCTACGCTTACGAGGCTTGAGCATGGGCAAACAAGTCCTGCACCTGCACCTACGAGGCCTGTGCCTGTGATGTCGAGGCCCGCGCCTGTCGCTACAATGTCCGTTCCTGTGACTACAAGGCCGCGGTTACAAGGCCCACGCCTACGCCTACGAGGATCTCACCTGCGTTTTCAAGGCACGTGCTTGCGCCCGCAAGGTCCATGCCAGCGCCTCTGAGGCCCGTGCATGAGCGTAGGAGGTGCGCGCCTGTGCCTACGAGGCCCTCGTGTGTACCTATGAGGCCTGTGCCTGCCCATTGAAGGCCTGTGCATGCTCCTTCAAGGCCTGTCCCTCCGCCTATGAGGCTTGCCACAGTACCAATGAGGCCTCTCGTCTGCGCCTACGAGGCCTGCGCCTGTGCCTAATAGGCCTGTGTCTGTATTTATGACCCCTGTGCCTACACGGCTTGCACGTGTGCCTACGAGGCCTGCACCAGTGCCTACGAGGCCTGCGCTTGTCCCTATGAGGCCTGGATTTGTGTTTTTGAGGCCCTCATCTTTGCCTACGAAGATCGCGCCTGTGCCTACGAGGCCTGGGCTTGCGCCTTCAAGTCCCGTGTCTACATCTACGAGGCCTGCTCCTACGCCTATGAGACCTAAGCCTACTCCTACGGGGCGTGCGCCTGTGCTTACGAGGCCCGAACCTGCACATACGAGGCCCATGCCTACACCTAAGAGGCTCGCCTCTCTACCTACGAGGCCCACTCCTACACCTACGAGGCCCACGCTTGCGCCTGTGCATGCAACTACTGGGCCTACAACTACTGGGCCCGTGCCTACAGCTACAAGGCCCGCACAATCACCTATGAGGGCCGCACCTGCACCTATGAGACCCTCGCTAGCGCCTATGAGGCCTGCACTTGCGCCTATAAGGCTTGCCCCTGCGCGTACTAGGCCCACGCCTGTGCCTACAAGGCTCGCGCCTGCACCAAGGAGGCGCGCATCTACACCTGCATAGTCCGGGCCTGTGCTTACAAGGCCGGCGCCTACGACGACGAGGCTGGTGCCTACACCTACAAGGCTCGCGCATGCGCCTACAAGGCCCGTGCCTGTGCCTATGAGGCCTGCGTGTGCGCCTACAAGGCCCATGCCTATGCCTAAGAGGCCCGCGCCTGCACCTACCAGGCTCGCGCATGGGCCTACAAGGCCTGCGCTTGTGCATACGAGGACCATGCTAGAATATATGAGGCCCATGCCTTCACCTATGAGGCCCGCTTGTGTGACTACGAGGCATGTGCTCACACTTACAACGCTCGCGGCTTCGCCTACGAGGCCCGTGACTGTGCTTATGAGGCCTACACTTGCACTTACAAGGCCTGCTCCTGCACCTACAAGGCCATCACGTGGGTCTATGAGGTCCGTGCCTGCACCTACGAGGCCTGCGCCTATAACTATGAGGCCCACGTTTGGCCTACAAGGCTTGCGTATCTGCCTACAAGGCCCGTGCCTGCGTCTACAAGGCGGACACGTGAACCTACGAGGCCCATGCTTGCACCTACTAGGCCCAACATGTGCCTACAAAGCCTGCGCCTGTGCCTACGAGATCCACACCTGTACGTACAAGGCCAGCGCCTGCGCCTAAAAGACCCGCGCCTGCGTCTACGAGGCCCATGCTTGCACCTATGAGGCTTGCGCCTGTGCATACGAGGCCCCTTCTTATGTCTATGGGGCCTGCGCTAGGCCCTCGCCTGCGCGTATGAGGCCTGCGCCTGTACCTACGAGGCTCGGACCTATGGTTACAAGGCCGCGCCTGTGCCTAAAAGGTCCGTGCCTTCGCCTGCCAAATCCATGCTTGCACCTACAAGGCCCTTGCCTACGTCTACGAGGCCTGTGCCTGCATCTATGAGGCACGTGCTTGCGCCTATGAGGATTGCGCCCGGGTCTACAATACCCGTACCTGCGCCTAAAAGCCCCATACCTGCACCTCTAAGGCACGGACTTGCACCTAGAAGGCTTGCGCCTGCGCCTATGAGGCTCGCACCTGCACATAAGAGGTGGACGCCTGTAGTTAGGAGGCCTGCACCTGCGCCTACGAGGCCCGCACCTGCACCTAGCAGGCCTACGCCTGTGCTTGTACCTACAAAGCCCACGCTTTTGTCGAGGAGGCCCGTGCATATGCCTAGGAGGCCCATGCCTGTGCCTATTAGTCATGCGCCTGCATTGTCACCTACAAGGTCCATGCCTATGGTTACGAGACCCATGCGTGTGCCTATGAGGCCCGTGCCTGAAATAGGAGGCTCATAGTTGCACGGAGGAAGCCCGTACCTATGCCTACAAGGCCCACGCCTGCGCCTACGAGGTCCGCACCTACACCTATGAGGCCTGTGCCTGCACCAAGGAGGCCCACGCCTGTGCCTACGAGGCCCGTGCACGCAGATACAATGCCCTCGCTTGTGCCTACAAGGCCTGCACATGTGCCTAGCAGGCTCGTACTAGCGCCTATAAGGCCTGGGCGTGTACGTACGAGGCCCGTGTGTATGACTATGAGGCTCACGCTTGCGCCTGTAAGGACTGGGGCTACACCTACAAGGCTAGCGCTTGTGTCTACAAGGCCCGCACGTGCACCTATGAGGCTTGTGGATGCACCTTTGAGGCCGGCGCCCGTGCCTACGAGGTATGCATCGATGCCTATGAGGCCCGCGCCTTTGGCTATGAGGCCCGTGTTTGGCCTACAAGGCTCGCGCATCCACCTATGAGGCCCATGCCTGTGCTTGCGATGCTTGTACTTGCACCTACAAGGCCTGCACCTGTGCTTACAAGGCACATGCCTGTGCCTTTGAAGCCTTTGCCTGCGTCTAGAAGGTTAGCGCTTGGGCCTACAAGGCCCATGCCTGTGACTACAAGGCTAGAGCCCACATCTACAAGGTATGCGCCTGGGTCTAAGAGGCCTGCGCCCGTGCCTACGAGGTCCAAGGCTACGCTTACAACGCACACGCCTGTGCCCATAGGGTCTGTGCCTATGCACACAAGGCCTGAGCCTACACCTAGGAGGCCCGCGTCTGAGCCTAGGAGGCCCGCGCCTGTGCCTATGAGGCCTCACCTGCATCTGTGAGGCCCGCATCTACCCCTACGAGGTTTGCACCTTCACCTACGAGGCCCGCACCTGTGCCTACAAGCCCTGCACTTGCGCCTACGAGGCCCGTGCCTGCGCCTATGAGGCCCGCGCCTAGGCCTTCAAGGCTTGCACTTGGACCTTCGAGGCCTCCGCCTATGCCTGCAAGGCCCGCGCCTACGCCTAATAAACTCATGGCTGTGCCTACGGGGCCCGTGTACGAATCTCGCCCCTACACCCACCCTTGTATCTATGAGGCCCACTACTACTCTCTTGAGGCCTGCACCTGCGCCTACAAGACCCGCGCCTATGTTTACAAGGCCCGCGCTTTCGCCTACGAGGCCCACACTTGCACCATCAAGGCCTACACCAACGCCTACGTTGTCGTGCCTGCGCCAACGAGGCCCTGGCCTTTGCCTACGAGGCCCGCGCTAATGCTATCAAGGCCTGCGACTGCGCCTCAGGTGTCTCGCCTGCTTCCACGAGGCCCTCACTTGCGCCTACGAGGCTTGCGTTTGTGCCTACAAAGCTGGCGCCTTCGCCTACAAGGCCCGTGCTTGTGCCATCAAGGCCTGTGCCTGCGACTATGATGTCGTGCCTGCGCCTACGAGGTCCACACCTACACCTACGTTACCCTCGCCTACACCTATTTGGCCTGCGCTTGCGCTTACCAAGCCAGTGCATGCATCTATAAGGCCTACGCATGCGCCTAGGAGGCCTGCACATGCACCTACGAGGCCCGCAGCTGCGCCTACGAGGCCCGCGCATGCGTCTACAAGGCTTGTGCCTACACCTACATGGCCAGCGATTGCATCAATGAGGCCTATGCCTGTGGCTATGAGGCCCGCACCTACAGCAAGGAGGCCTACGCCTGCGGCTGCGAGGTCTACGCATGCAACTACAAGGCCCTCGCCTGGGGCAAGGAAAGCCCGAGGCTATGCCTATGAGGACCAACCTTGCGGCTACAGGGCCCGCACCTGTGGCTATGAAGCCCCGCGCCTACGCCTTTGAGGCACATGCCTGCGCCTATGAGGCCTGCGCCTATACCTAGGAGGCCGATGCCTGCACCTACGAGGTCCAGGCATGCGTTTACGAGGCCTACGACTTGACCTCCGAGGCCTACGTCAGTACCTACAAGCTTCGTGCATGCCCATAGAAGGCCTGCGCCTACTCCTACGAGGCCCGTGTCTGTGGCTACATGGCGCGTGCTTGCGTCTACAAGGCCTGCACTTGTGCCTATGAGGAGCGAGCCTTCGCCTACGAGGAGCGCGCTTGCGCCTACGAAGCATATGCTTGCGCCTAAGAGGCACAATTTTGCACCTAGGAGGCCTGTGCTTGCACCTACGAGGCCTCGCATGCATCTACAAGGCTCACATATGCAACTACAAGGTCTGCACTAGTGCTTGACAGGCATGCGCCTATGCCTACAGGTCCTGCACTTGCACCTAGGAGGCTCTTGCCTGCGCCTTTGAGGTCCGCGCCTGCACTTACAAGGCCGACCCTGCGCCTTTGAGGCCTGTGCATGTGCCTATGAGGCCTGCATTTGCGCCTACGAGGACCACGCCTGCACCTACGAGTCCCGCCCCTGCACCTACCAGGCCCGCCCCGGCACCTACGAGGCCCATGCCCGCTCGTACGAGGCCTCCGCCTGTGCCTACGATGCTCGCGCCTGTGCCTACAAGGATTGCGCCTGCATCTATAATGCCCCCATCTGCGCTCATGAGGTCCATGCCTGCGCCCACATTGACCTCGCCTACTCCTTCAATGTGCGCGCTTACACCAACAAGGCCTACGCTTGTTCGTACAAAGCACACGCCTGTGCCTACAAGGCCTGCACCTATGCCTAGAGGCCGACGCACGTGTGTATGAGGCTCGCGCCTGAGCCTATGAGGCCAGCGTCCGTGCCTCTAGCTACGAGGCCCGGGCCTCCAGCTACGATTGCCCGCGGCCACAAGGCCTGCGCTTGCAGCTACGAGGCTTGTGCCTGTGGCTTTGAGGCCTACACATGTGGCCACGAGGCCCACGCTTGCAGCTACAAGGCCCGTGCTTGTGGCTGTGAGGCCCGCACCTGGGGTTAAGAGGTTCGCACCCATGAGTAAGAGGCTCGCTTTTGTGGCTACAACGCTCGTGCTTGTGGCTACGAGGCCCACGCTTGTACCTAAGAGGCTCGCGCCGAAGACTGGGAGGTTCCTACCTGTGCCTCCGAGGCCCGCGCCACTGTCTATGAGCCCGGCACCTGTGTCACGAGGCCCATGCCTGTGCCTAGGTGGCACACGCCAACGCTTACGAGGCGCACACCTACACCTATGAGGCCTATGCCCGTGCCTACGAGGCCTGCGTTATCAGCTGGCAGGCCTGCGCCTGCACCTATGAGGTCTATGACTATACCTACGAGGCCCACGCCTGCACCTTCAATGTCAGCGCTTGAGCATTTGAGGCCCGTGCCTGTGACTACAAAGCCCGTACCTCGGCCTAGGAGGTCCGCGCCTGCACCTAGAAGGCCGGTGGCTGTGCCTACAAGGCCTCACCCGCATCTATGAGGCCCGCATCAATGCCTTTGAGGTCCACACATACGTCTATGAGGCCTGTGCATGCGCTGACAAGGGCCACACTTGCACCTAAGAGTCCTTTGCCTGTGCCTGCGAGGCTCCCGCCTGTGCTACGAAGTCCGCGCATGTGCCTTTGAGGCCCTCGCCTCCACCAACGAGGCCCGAGCTTGCGCCTTCAAGGCCCGCAGTTGCACCTACTAGGCCCGCACTTGCACCTACAAATCCTTTGCCTGTGCATACAAGGCCCGTGCCTGCATCTACGAGTGCAGACGAAGCCTACACTTGCCCCTACAAGGCCCACGCCTGCACCTACAAGGCTCGCGCATGTGCCTATGAGACCTGTGCCTGTGACTACAAGGCTAGCTCTTGCAACCATGAGGCCCGTGCTTGCAGCTGTAAGGCCCACGCCTGTACCTACGAGGCCACTGCCTGCGCCTACAAGACCCGGCCCGCGCATACTAGGCTCGCGCTTGTGCTTACCAGGCCTATGCCTATGCATAAGAGGCCAGCGCCTGGGCCTACAAGGCCTGTACTTGCGCCTAGAATTCCCAAGCCTGTACATACGAGGCTTGCGCTTGCGCCTATGAGGCCTGCACCTGCACCAACAAAGCCTGTGCCTACGTCTATAAGGTCTGCGCCTGTGCCTACAAGGCATGTGCCTGTGGCTACAAGGCCCACGCCTTCACCTATGGGGCCTGTGCCCGTGTATAACCCCGTACTACCCATTAAAACTCTTTACAACAGTGTAATATATCGTGCAATTGTGTAGAGATGTGTACATCCCCGGAAACGTCCGTACTACTCCATACGTCTATGTACAACTGTGTAGAACTCCTTACATCTCTGCACAATTCCATTAAACACCTTCCAACTCCATAAAAATTTGTACAACTCTGTATAATTCTGTACATCTCCATACGATTCTGTACAACTCCATAAAACTCTATATAATTTCATGCATCTCGGCACAACTCCGTACATATTTGCATGACTTTGTACAACACATTGCCACTTTCTACAGCTTTGTACAACTCCATTGAACTGCCTAGAACTCCATACATCGAAAGAAACTTGGAACAACTCTGTATGAATCCATACACCTACGGAAAAACCCATATAACTGCATACAATTTCGTACAACTCTGAATATTGTTTTACAATTCTGTACACCTCCCTACAACTCTGTACAACTCCATACTTATCTAGAAATTTCAGTACATCTAGGTACAACTGTGTGAAACTCTGTTCAACTCTTTCCAACACTAAGCAAGTCCATACAAATCCGTACAACTCAGTTCAGTCCCATACACGTTTGTACAACAGCGTACAACAGCGTACAACTCCGTAAAACTCTGTTCAACTCTGTAAGCATCGTGAAACGTTTACACAACTCTCTAAAACACTGCTTAGTTCCGTACACTTCTTTACAGACCCGGACAGCTCGGAGTAACTCTATACAACTCTGTACAACTTGGCATAACTCTGCACGACTCTTTACACCTCTTTACAGCTCCTTACACCTCCATACATCACCTGCATCAGAGACAAGTCTGTGGTCCACAAACCAACACTCCCCCATGACCCACAGCCGACGCAAGCACAAGCACATCACATGTGTCACAAGATGTGACGAACGACTGTACACATGCACAAACAACCACTCATCCAGGGTCACGACGAGGACACAACAGTCCCACTGCATGCACTGCTACCTTGAAGACATTGCTGCTGAGTGCCTTCGTCAAGAAATCAGCTCTCTGCTGTCGTGTGTCGACCCAAACGATCCGGACATCACCTGCAGCAACACGCTCACGTACAAAGTGATGCTCAACATTGATGTGCTTCGTGCGTGTGTGATGCATGCCATCATGTTCAGCAATTGCTTTAGTGCTCTGGTTGTCACAGCGCAACGTGATGCAACGGATAGGAACGCACAGTTGCTGAAATAAGCGGCACAGCCAAACACTCTCAGACGTGCCAGCGCCAAGGGCAACATACTCAGCCTCACTGGAGCTGGGTACCACACAACCTTGCTTACCACTTTTCCATGACACAGCGGTTCCTCCGACCAGGAAGATGTAGCCTGTACGGCTACGAGCGTCTATGTCATGAGCCCAGTCGCTGTCTGTGTAGCCATCGACGACAACTGACGGCTGTGCCCGATAGCACAGACCGGTCCGGGCACTGGAGAGGGCGTACCTGACAACACGCAGTGCAGCCTCCAGGTGTCGTGCTCTAGGGCACTGGGAGAATTGAGCCAGAAAGTTCACAGAAAAGGCGACATCCGCCCTGGTTTTCGTCGCCAGGTACATGAGCGACCCGATGACGCGAAGATAGTCTGTCACGTCGACTGCCTCCCCCAGCTTCGACACATCCAGTGTCTTCAGCAACCTCTGCCCAGCTGGCGTCATAGGCGTCGACGC
>SZWC01024321.1:0-25133 GCA_023375785.1 Penium margaritaceum
TCTCTCTCTCTCTCTCTCTCTCTCTCTCTCTCTCTCTCTCTCTCTCTCTCTCTCTCTCTCTCTCTCTCTCTCTCTCTCTCTCTCTCTCTCTCTCTCTCTCTCTCTCTCTCTCTCTCTCCCTCCCCATTGCTTTCCGCTGTCTCTGCCCTAGTCGACGTTGTGTCCTCTCTGCCACCTTCGCACACTCAACAATTGCATTTTCATCTGTCACATTCACACTACAGCCATTACTTACACGCACCGCCTATGATTTGTCTTGGCATTGCTACGTTTCCCGCTCCATGTTCCACACACTACCTTGACTGTTCTCAAGGTAAAATTTATTGCTCTCCCTTCAGCACTGTTGACTCCATGACCTCAGCCCTCCTCGATCTTGTGCATGCTGATGTTATGGGACCCCTTCCCCATGATTTTCTTTGGGGCTTGGGTCACTATGTCTTGTGCCTAGCGGATGATTTCTCTTGTCATCGTTGGGTGTTTGCCCTTTGCCATGTGACCAATATTCTTGAGTCCTAACTGCCTCAAGTTGAATGTGCCTGTATTCTCAGCTTTGTGTCTTTCTCTGTGACCATGGTGGTAAGTTCTTTGGACCCACTTCTTGTTTCTTGAGTCCTAGGGTGTGCCCGTGGAGCCATCTGCTCCCTTCACACCCCAAAAAACTAGTGTTTCTTAGCAATGGAACAACAATTTTGCTAACAAGGTGCGCTTTCTCTTATCTGCTTCTAGTCATTCACCCCTGTTTGCCTTTGATTCCATGTCCTATATAACTGGGGTTTAGAACCGTGCTCTCCGTCGTCCACTCCCTCATCATGTCACACCATTTTAATGATGTATGGGTCACCTTGCTGATTCATGTTTTGTACATGTTTTGGTCTCCGTTGTCTCTGTGTAGCTGCTCAATGACCATCATGAGGGCAAGCTTGCCCGTTGGGATCGCCTTTGTTTTTTCCGTAGCGTCTCCTCCTTCTCCAATGCATGGCACTTTTTGGATCTGACTCGGTGCCGCGTCATCATTCCACAATGTCCTCTTCTTTGAGGACGTGTTCAAATGCAACTTGTCTTGTTTCTTGTATAAGTCACTCTTTTGCCCCGCTCTCTTGTCTTGGAAGAGGTTCTTTGCCACTTGATTCATGTTCCTTGCCATCTGATTCTGTTGCACCCTCAACTTGGGTCCTGGTGACCAACCCTATCCTAAGTCAGTCCTCCCCTTTCTTGGTTCAAGGCTCTCCTTACTAAGTTTCTCCCACTGCATCCTCCTTTTCTCCGCCTCTGACTATGGCATCTACTTCCGTACCTGCCATCTCCTCTTCTTCCCAAGATTCCACTCCTTCTTTGCCAACACTCCATGTACACACCCCTTCCTATCTAGAACCTCATGTACCCTCCACACGTCAACTGCTCCATCCTATGGCATCTCCTTGCATTGTCCCACTGCCCCAGACCAAATCACTTTGTCTCGTGAGACCATTCCATGTGCTCTAAGGCTCACCAAATCTGCGAATTTTTCCTCCTCTGGGTCAGTTGCTCATCCCAGCTCCGCTCTTGGGTATGACCTTGTTGAGCATGAAGTTCATGAAGATCTTGGCATGTCTGTCTCTGGATATTTGGCACATTGTTTTGCTGATTCTGGTCTTTTCCCACTGCCTCCAGAGCCCATGATAGTTCACGACGCCCGCAGAGCCACTGAATTCTCTCTATGGGAAACAGCAATGTAGGAAGAAGGCTCTCAAGGCTCTTACTGAGCATGGTGTGTACGAGCTTGTGGATCTCCCACCTAGCAGACATGTTTTCTAAGCCAAATGGGTCTATTGTAGAAAGCTAAAACTAGACAACAGATTTGAGTGATACAAGGCTAAGGAATTCTCTTAGATCCTAGGGATCAACCTCGATGAGACTTTTGTCCCAGTAGGTTGTTACACCACTACACAAGCCCTAATCAGTCTTGTTGTTCAACATCACTGGGAAATCAAGAAAATGGATGTGAAAAATGCCTTCCTTCATGGCAGGTTTGCTAAGGAGTTCTATATGATCCAGCCTCCTGGCTGTACCAATTGCACCAACAAGGTATGGCGACTGCAAAAGTTTCTCTAAGGTCTCAATCAGTTACCACTGTGTTAGAACCAAGAGATAACGTCCAGGCTTGAGAATGGTGGTTTTCGGAGAAGCACACTTGGCCCTGCGTAGTTTCTCAGTGCACCCTCTACACCATTTTTGGCCATTCTTTTGTATGTCAATGACCTGCTCATAGCATCTCCCAGCCAGGCTGTTTTTCAGGCAGTCAAGATTCTCCTACAGTCAAAATACAAAACGAGTGATCTCGACCAGCCCGAACTTTGTTGGGCATGGAGCTCGAGGATGACCCCTCAAAGTGAACACTACATGTTCATCAATCTGCGTATGTTCATAGCCTAGGAGAGCAATTTGCCTTCCTACCTCTACGCAGATGACTCTGAAAGGCCAGACACTGGTCAAGTTATTTGATATCTCCAAACTAAGAGAGACAGCAATTGTACCTGACTACTTATGTGTGATTGGCTCACTGAAGTATCTGGCCACTACCACTTGTGTAGATATGGCCTTAGCATTGAACTTCTTTTCCTAAATCTCCCTATGTCCGCGGGAGCGACACCTTGAGATTGCACTACATGTGGTGCAGTATGCCTCGTCGACCCCATGCATAGGGCTGTACTTTAGAGCAAAGCCCTCAATTGTTGTCGGTGGTTTCACCAAAAGTGACTGGGCTCATGATTCAGATGCACGTAGCCGCATAGGCCACACCTTCTTAATTGGGGACATGTTTGTTCTTGGAAAAGTGAAAAAAAATGATGTGTGGCAAGGAGTTCAAGTGAAGCTGAGTTTGTAGGGCTTGGTGCAGGCACGTGTGAGGCTATCTAGTTTTTTCGCTTGCTGTAGAAACTGTGCATATCCATTCAGTGCATCACCTTGTGCTATGATTATGAAAAATACAAAAAAAATGTTGAAAATGATGGGATGAACCATTTGTGCACAAAACACATCAATGTTGAGAACCAATATGATCGTGAGTGCCCAGCTGATGGTTTTTTTTTGTTTTCTGTATGGACACATGTTCACATCGAGCTGATTTTCTTAGGAAGGCACTTAAGAGGAACATCTTCAAGTGTGGTGTTCATGCTGTTGGTCTTGCCTGTCCCCATCTCCCAGGATGATCTGTGCTCCCTCTGTCTCTATTCTGGATTTTGTAGCATGTGAATGCTGTAACTGTGGGTTATCGAGGAGTGTTAGTGTTTGCGGTTTGGTTGGTGGTCCATCACATCCCTGGTGCCATCTTGTCTTGCTCCACATGCTTTCTACATCACATATGTACAGGGGACGAAGTGTCACCCTCGAGCTTTCTCACAAGATGGGAGACATTCGTGATGGAGCTCACACACTACACCAGTAGCAGCACACATGCAAGCGGTGGGCTACGGCCACATGATCAGTGTTCTCTCATGAATCTTACTATTGTTTCAGGTATTGGGGAGCTCAACCTCTTTGACACTTAAGGATGCCAGGGTTGTCTCTAGCTTGCAAGTGAGTTCCTGGGGGAGTCTCATTCCTCCTGCCGGGTGCTATTCCTTAGAGGGCCACCTGGGTAGATTAACTATGTGTCATGGTGACTAGCAGTTCATGGAGTATACCAAGAGGTTGGGCTTAACCCCCGGTTGACGGTATGCCCTTGATGTGCTCTACGCAAGACCGATGGTCACACTCACAGGCTGATGCTTAAATCTCACTCATGTTCCTCGATGTAACTAACTCTTGAACAATGCTTAGTACCACAAGCTTTGGAGCCATTGTGAGCGCCACATGGGGATTTCCCCACACTCCTCCATCTCCGTTCCATGGTTCTGTGAAGACTAACTACTAGAAGACCAAATACCCAAGAGCCACCTGCACATATCAATGAAGACAGTATTGCAAGCACCGTCAATTTTGAGTTAGAGCAATTTCCTTATCTGTCTCCCTGCTGTGCACACATTTTTTCAGACCTTCCACTGCGCAAAACTTTTGTACATGCACGTGCATGGTATGAAATCATAATCAATGTGTGACCATAGTAGGAAACAATAATCACAGAATGTGCGCATCTCACCCCTCAATTTGGTTCCGACATGATTTTTGTGTCGACGCGATGTCACATGCATGCTCTATGTGAATGCTAATATAGACATTCCAATTGAACGATCACACACCCTTACTTCAAGGATTTTGCGATTGTTTTTGGGGGGTTGCATAAGGTTTGTGTACTGCTTGAATTTTTCAAAATAGGGGTGTTCTTGCATCAAATTTCGATATTCATTTCCTGGTGGAGCAATGACTTTATGACAAATGAAAAAGGGTACCTTTTGAAATTTGAGTTCACTGATCTTTTCATGCATTCTTGTACTGAAGCTCTATACTATGGACATGCATGCATCATAGTTTCACACTAGGGCCCAATGTACACCACGTCCTGCATTTTGAGATTTAAAGATGCCCCCAGTTAAAAATGACACTCTGTGGCATCGTCCTTCATGGGATCATCGCTCCATCGCAAGGTCACGATCAAGCAATGTCATTTTTCTTCTTTATCTTTGATGTGGAAGGTGAGTGCCGATCGTAATCCACATACGCAATGGTGCAAATCCCCGTATGAAGGTCGATCGCATAAAATTGACAAGTGTCGGTTGCACTTGGAACGTGGCCAAGATGGAAAACGCAATCGTAGCATTTACGCTAGTACCGAACGCACAATTACCATGAGTTCTGAATGCATGGCCAACAACTGAATTGGTTAAGACATTGGCATGAGTGCAACATTCACTGTTGTCATAAGCACCAATTGCACGATTGACAAAAGCTACGGATTACACTTTTGTCATGGGTGCCAAATGCACCACTGATGTGAGTGTTGAACGCACTATAGCCATTATTTCTGGTTGGGCTAGCCATATTAGTGTCGATGGTACAAAACATATTACTAGATGCTGATTGCACTGATAACATGGGTGCCAATCACACCCCATTATATCAACCAGCAAGAACTAGCCAACTTGTTAGGATCTAGGCACAAAGTTTTTCTATGGGCAAGTGCATCAAGCGCATTATTCGAAGCACCAGAAACACGTCGTCTGACATTTCAAGACATCTCAACGAAGTCAAAGATGCTCATACTCTTGAATTCCTTAAAAAGAAAAATGAAAAGTATGTCTAGAAACAATCATAGACGGCCGTGGTGATTAGATGTATGCCTGGACGGCATAACAAAAACACAACGATCTAAGTCATCACCAATAGTGATGACCATTTGAAGGGAAAAAAATGGCTCTGCCGATAGCAAGGTGGAAAGTTCCAAAAGAAGTATGAGCAAAGTGGTTTTTACACAGATCAATCACATGGGTGACGAGAACAATTTCCTCAAAGTTGGACCATGCTGAAGGTGGAAAACCTCCTCTGTACCCATTGATGGAAGGTACTACAAAACCCCAGTCGGTTGAGCACTAGTTCCAAAACATGCACAAATTGCATGACCGCAAGAGGTCACCGCGCATGACCAAGTGCCGGAGACAAGCCCCTTTTTGATGAATCAAGGCATGAATTCATATCTTCATATCTGTGTCACGTGAAATTGGATACACCGTATGCATGAAAAACGTGCACGACATGCACAAAAACCTCATCCACTAACTGTTGGTGCGTCGATCATGAAATCAAGTTAGGGACAAGTTGGACAGATGAATGATCACAACAGTTTTGTCATCAACTTGTCGATATCAGCTAGTGGTTTGGATGGAATGGCGTCACCATTTCACCAAAGAATGTGTTTGGTGGATGCATGATGTATTCTACAATAGTCCCACGTCCCATTGCGCTACAATGTTCAATAGAAAACATGATCCTTTGATGACTAAGCCCATGTCATGATTATTTCACGAGTTGATTGAACATACCTTTTGTGTTAGCCGGCCGAATTTAATCCTAGAGGACTGACTTCATACCACATGTACACAACATGTATTGGATGTATCAGTGCCTTTCGGAGATTCTGTGCATCATTAGTCATGGCCAATGCAAAAATTGGTTTGTGATTGAACATGTCAAGGATGATACCCTTGAATAAAAACTCAACGTCGAAACCATTGATACCTTATCACTCAGTGAGTGATAAATACAAATCATGGTACCCGACTGGTGTACCAACAACCCTGCTCAAAACACAAAGATGATGGTCAATTGGGGTTGTAAACACACCAGAGAGGGATAGAGACTCTTCTGTGGGTCTTCAACAATTTAAGACGCCGCAGTGCGCTGGTCGAAGACTGTAAGAGGTATGCTCTGGCATTGACGAGATTGACTGAATGTCCAAAATGAACAAATTTGAATGCGGCATCTTCAGTCTATCATCACTCGATGAATGAACATGTCATGGAAATTGATGGACAAAAGTATGTGAACCAATATCGGTGACATGACTTCATCCACAGTTTTGTGACACTTTCATTTCAGAGAAAACAAGCGATACTCCTTTTTCACTAATGGAACTCTAGAGTACTATGATAATCTCAGGGTTTTCTACAAATCAACTACGCATACTTGGGATCACGTCAGGGTCTAGGTTTTACGCCGAAAGCTTATGACCATGGAGACGACCTATAAGCCAATATCTTTTGCTAATGGCGAGATCTTGGTGGTTGGACCCACCACATAACTTGTGAGAGTGTGTGATCTCTGAAGATTAGGCCTTGGTGTTTCTAGAGTACAATTGCAGAAAAAAGGTAGACTTGGAGATGTATGGAAGACAGAATTGGAAAACATAATTTCTGACAGGTTAATCACAATGAGTAATGGATATTTTTTTATGCTTTCTGGCCGTCCAGTCCTAGCCCTAGACTGCTACTCTCCCAGCTTGCTATAGCAAGCTACTTGCAGCTGTACCCGGTATCCTACTTGCACTTGTTTCTGGTGCCCTCCTTGTACCTAATGCCTTGTGCAAGAAGTGCCTGGCCATCGATCGCCCAGATTGATGGTCTGTATTGTCTATTGGCAAGCCGCCGCATTAGCTCTAGGGCTCCCGATAGTGGGTGCAGTAGCCCTGTTTTTCACACCACCAGATGTACTGCGACCGTGCTGACGGTTCTGGTTACCGGATCTTCTGCCATCGTTAACCACGTCCGCTGTCAGAAGCTTGCCGCAAAGACACCTCCTCCACATATAGCGTACTTCACACACCATGCGCCGAGAGGGGAAGCCACCCTTGTGTGGCATGTTTGGAACACCACATGAAGATACAAGCAAAACATGCCCCTGGCCTGTGGAGCACATGTGCTCGCTTGCTTGCTCGCTCCTCCTCCTCCTCCTTGCATCCTTGCGGTCGGGCAAAGTTGAACTCGACCGCAAGCCCAATTTCCAAATAACAGAAAAAGTCCCAGATGCTCACGACACGTGGACGAGGCCCCAAGTATACCAGAGAAACAAGGGCACCTCGTTACATTCACCCCCCCCCCCCTCCCCCGTCAGAAGCATGATTTCCCAGTGCACCTGAGATACTCCTGGAGAACAGTGTCGGTATCCCCAACGGTGAATGTGGCCTCTGATTCATATGAGTTGTGCTCCACTAGGTACACCTTCCACTACACCAGAAACTCGCGCCGACTTCCCCTCTTGTGGTCTTCTAGAATCTTCTGCACCTCAAACTCCTCGCTTCCTTCAGACAGGATAGTAGGAGGTGGAGGTGTTCCGTGACCTTTGAAGAAGGCGTTGAGGTTGCAATAGGCACAAATCAAGGAGATGTGGAGAATTGGATGGATGGTGTAATGGGCTGGTAGCTCGAGCTTGTACGACACAGCGGACTGCTTCTCCAGAATGTGGAACAGGCCCACCCATCGTACCTTGAGCTTCGTGCTCCTAACTCGCATCAGCCACAAGTTGGTAGACTTCAGCATCACATGATCACCCACTAGGAACTCCTCAACAGATTGATGCTTATCAGCCTAATGCTTCTGCTGACTTTGTGCCTTCAACAACTGTTGCCGCACCATGTCCCATGTAGTGGCAAAGCCATGAGCAATCTCTTGCACAGCCAGAAGAGATGTTTCCATGGCAAGGACGGTTGGGCTCAATGGTTGGTGGCCATAAACCACCTTCAATGGTGACTTGACTATTGACGCTAACATCGCTGGATTGTAAGAAAAGCCTGCCACTCCGAGCTTCTCCTCCCAACCCTCTCCATCCAGTGGAACCATGCTCCACAATGGCTATTTTAATTTCTGGTTTTTGCACTCTGTCACACCATCACTTTGTGGGTGGTATGGTATGGTCAGCCGCACCTGCGTGCCTAGCTTCCTCATGAGATCTCTCCACAATCGCAAATTGAAGTATGGATCACAATCTGAGACCACCGACTGCGGTACTCCATGCAACTTGATGACATGAATGAGGAGGAGTTGAGCAGTCCCAATTGCCGTTATGCTCTCATGACATGTAATGAAGTGTACCATATTGGAGAACCGGTCCACCACCACTGTATTGTTATCGTGTTCTCCATGGCCTCTCAGGAACAGGCAATGGTTGCAGCTCCCCTCGTGGTTTGGTCTGCCAAGCCTTGATGCGTTGGCATGTATCACAACTGCTCACAAACCTCTTGTAGTCAGCCACCATCAACGACCACCAGTATTGGTGTGCCAAGGCTTTGAGCGTCTTCTCAAAGCCAAATGACCCGAGTTGTGGGTGTCATGTGCCTCTTCCAGCAACAACTACTTCAATGACGCATAGTCCGGCGCGACAATATTCTGCTCCTATCCCCATTGCCAATACCGTCCATCCCATGTTGTGTCTTTCAACACACCATCTTCGAACTCCCCTTCCACACCATACATGTGCTTGAACAGGCTTTGCATGACTGGAGATTTCATACATATTTAGATGGAATTGAGGCTCAAGCCTGGCCTCCTCAATAGAGGATCTGTCCCATTCACCTACTCAGGCTTGTACTGGATCTCATAGTAAAACATTTCTTCCAAGAACGCCATCCAGCGAGTGTGCCAGTGAGTGAGGTTTGGCTGCGTCTTCAAGTACTTTAAGGCATATTGATCCCTGAAGTCCACGTAGCATCACGAATCAAGGTAGAACCTCCATTGCCTGAAGGTATAGATGAAAACCAACATCTCTATTTTATGGATTGCGTAGTTCAACTTCGCACCTCGCAGCATGCGAGACACGTGCGCAGCTGGTCACGGCCCCTTTTCACGATCTTACATCAGCACTGCTCCAATGGCGTAGTTGCTTGTATCCGTTGCCATGATGTCCCACATTGTAGACTTGAGCTCCTCAAAGATCTTATGCTCCTTATCCCATTCCCACCGGTGATCCTTCCTTAGTGGCTGGCTCAGTGCGTCCTTCTTGACGTACCCCTTGATGAACTTCCCGTAGTAGTTGACAAATCCCAAGAAGACCTGGATGTCACATACAGATTTTGGTGTCGGTCACTGCTTCACTAATTCCACCTTCTTTGGATCCATATGGAGACCCTTGTTTCTCACAATGTTCACAAGTGATTCCACTTTGCTTTTCTCGGAATCACACTTGCAGAGCTTAGCAAACAGTTTCTTTCTCTGAGGAATGTCCAACACCTGCCAAAGATGTTGCTGATGTTCAACCAGTGTCTGTGATTAGATTAGGATTTCATCGAGGAGCACCACCACGAACTGGTCCAAGTGAAGGTGGAAGATCTTGTTCATGAGACTCATGAACGTTGCAAGAGAGCTGGTCGACCCAAACGGCATCACGAGGTACTGGAAATGGTCAAACTGTGTCCAAAAAACCAAATTCTCCAGATCTTGCTCCACAATCCAGATCTGATGGAGCCCCAAGCGCAAGTCAATCTTGCTGAATTATTGAACTTCCCTCAACTGGTAAAATAACTTGTCAATCCTTGGCAGAAGGTACCAGTTCTCAATTTTGTGGTCGATTTCCTGCTTTGATGGTAAGCCCTTCGACAACTCAACAGAAGCCACGCCATTGTACGTGTTTAACACTCCCTTGATGCCTTCTGGCAGCTCCGCTTCTGGTGCTTTTTTTTGCTCTCCCTCTTGTTGCTTTGCCTCTGCTGCCAACACTTCTGCGTCTTCAGCTACTTCTTTCTGCCATACGTACACAAGGTACACTTGGTCCCCCTTGCGCTGATAGGGAATCAACTACATTTAGCTCAATCACAGCACCTTGCCTGCCTTGGATTCCTTCCCTTTGGCCCACAATGACAAAACTATATGCTCCCTACATTTATTTAGCTTCACTGGCTCCGCGTCCAATCCACAGTAGGATTCCACCATTGTAGCCACTCACACCCCAACATGGTTTCATAGGCATCCATCGGGCACGTACAAATCTTCACCTTGCACCATAGCTTGCCCAGAAAAACTGTCAAAGATTTCAGAGGAAACCTACACTAACTGGCTCCCCTTGCACTAACTTGGCCTTAGTTGGCTTCCCAAGTAGCCGAACAAGCCTCACCCTTTTTGCGAGCTTGCTGCTGACGAATGAGTGCGACGCACCGTAATCCAGCAATGCTTTAATCTGCCGACAAGTTTGCCGTCCCTCGCCATCCATAGAACCAAGGGTCATATTTCTAGCTTTCAGGACGATTCCCGAAATGCTCCCACTTCCTTCGTTCCAGAGAAATACGCTCGGCAGCTCCCTTGCCAAAGGACTTTCGGGGCTGCTGTTCACTGATGGAGACAAAGGTTTTCCAGCAGTTGGCCGTCCGACACTCACTATTGGTTGTTGTTTCCCTGCTTCTTCTTCTTGCGGTCCTTCTTGTGGTGCCCAGGCTTTCCGCAAATCCAACAATTCCCATCACGCGGCTTGCTTTTCTATGGGCCTCTTTCCATTGCGTTGATCTCCATGGGGTCAATATGTTGGTATTATGGTCGACGCTGGAAATTCTCCTGCTTCTCATGGAAAACCCCTGCATGGTAGCATAGCACGTCCATGCGCTCAGCGGTTGCCACCATCGCCTGGAACTCCATGACTCCGCTTAGTTGCAGTGTACGCTGAATCTCCGCCTTGAAACCATCATGTCTTTGTCAACCATCTCCGGCTTGCTCATTTTGTCAATCTCTGATCACAATGCCTAGAAACGACATGTACGTTTCTGCAATGAGCCGATCTCCTTCAGTTGCTTCAGCTTGTTACATGTAACCATGGAAGCGTTCTCGAGATCGAACAAATCTCTGATAGCTTGCTAAAACGGCTTCCATGTCATCGGTGCGCACTCTTCAGCTTGCGCTGTCCCTGGCTGCCACAACACGGCATATTGCACAGCCATGTTCCCACCTCAACCTCATGTGGCCAGAAGATTCAGCTGTCTCCACCACTCTTATGTTGTTCTGCGTAGCAGTATCATAGTGAATGACACACGCACAGCATCGTCCTCTAGAGGGTGACCTAGAGCCCCAAAGTAGCTATTGAGGGTGAAAATCCAGTTCCAAAAGCTCACACCCTTGACTGAGGGATTGAACGGTTCTGGCGCCTTTGGCTTTGGTCTTGGTGGATTCCTTGACAAAGCCGCCCGAACCTGTCTAGCTTTAGCCCCATCCTGTACATTAGCCATCTACCAATTGAGCAGCTCATTCTCTAGTTTGAGGGCTCCCAACTGATGTATGATCTGCTGCAAATCCTGCTCCATGGCTCACACGGATTTCCTTGGCCGTGGAGATCTCAAGAAACCATTGGCATTGTTGCTACAACAATAAAACAAATATTGGCAGTGATTCATCTATTGGGGATAAGAATTTTGATGTCTTCAAAGTGAGTGGAAGTCACCCTTCGTCTCCCGCGCTCGCACGGCAGGCCGTGTGGATGCTCTCAAAACATAGAAATGTTTTCCAAAGGTTGGCTTGTGCGTTGGCTTTGGATTCTGGTCCAGCAATCTCCCTCTCTGTTAGCCTCGATGTTATTGTCAATGCGCCGGATAGCAACGATCTAGAAAACGGGTCCTGACATGGGAGGCCGCCAACTGCTCTTGGTTCTGCAACCAAGATATCATATCACCCTCGGACGAGGGATCCACACCTTAGGTTCATTCAGTTTGCGACCTCACGAAGTCCGCATGAAGGTATTTAGTGTCTACCCTTGGTTGGACACTCTGTGAGGAGACTCAAATGCAAAAACTGTAAATTGATGCATGCAGGGTACAAGCTTTTGTGCTTGCAGATATTTGCTAATGCTACTTCTTGTACTCGCTCCACAGGAGCCAACCTCAGCCTACAGTCCTACTTGGCGCATCCTAAGACCGCCAAGTGTCATCCTCAAGGCAGGCTCTAGTAAGCTTCCTAGAAGCTTCCTGTCCCATTCTGGGCCACAAAGAAAAATGCGGCCGCCGCGGGGTTTGAGCCCGCGACCCATGAGCTCCAGCGCCTATCCCAACTAGGCCACAAAGTTGTGTTTACTATGATGACCTCGAGGCGACCTACCCATTATGGGCAATGTATTCCTGGCCTATCTCAGAACAGACCAAGGGGATGTCCTCCATAGAGAAGTGCATGCCTTGTCTTTTTGTGCAACCGGCCAGCGAGCAAGCTAACCACTGGACAAGGTGCATACCATTCAATAAATCTCTCCCTTGCACCTCAATCAATCTGTCGCTCCATGGGCTCCATAAATGCCTTGGGGCACACCCTTCCTCTGCCGCACTTTTCATGCCGAATCCACGAATGCTTGCATAGTGCAAGTTGCTCTCCAGCGGCTTGGTCATCCAGTCAGCAAGCATGCTCTTGGTTTGGCAGTGTTGCAAGTCCACCGCGTTCTTTATGACCAGGTCACGTGAGCAGTGGTAACGTATGTCGATGTGCTTTGTTCGCCGGGAGATGATCTTATCTTCAGCCATCGAGATGACGCTCATGTTGTCTACGTGTACAATCGTGGCGTCATTCTGTGGCACTGTCATTTTGCCAAGTAGGCTATGCAGCCACCGAGTCTCCTTGCACAACTCAGACAGAGCAACGTACTCTGCCTCAACTGTGGACACGGAAACAGTGTCCTACTTCCTTCTGGCCCATGAGATGGCAGCGCCATTCAAGATGTACACGTATCCGGAGGTGCATTTCCAGTCTTCAAGATTTCCTCCCTAGTCGACATTGGTGTAGCACTTCAGGCGGAGGGGATCCATACCTTCTTGGCCTCCAAGGACAAGGCCCATGTGACGTGTCTTTGCAGGTAGCGCAAGATGTGCTTGACTGCCTGCCAATGTTGTGGCCCTGGGTTGGCCACAAACCTGCTACTTGTCCCACAGCATAGCAGATGTCCGGACGATTACCTACCATGGCAAACATGATGCTACCCACGGCAGACGGGTAGAGGATTTCTTGCATCTGCCNTTAGCAACATGGAGGCCTTCAGTTTTGCATTGGTTGTTATTGGGGTGCTGACACGTTGTAGTCTTCCATGTGATAGCACTTTACTACCTCCCCAATGTATTTGGTTTGGTTTAGTTTGATGGTGCCTGCTGCTTAGTTGCACTGGATGGCAATCCCAAGGTAGTAGTCGAGAGGACCGGTATCCTTCATTTTGAACCTTCTGCTAAGGTCAGAATGCAGCTCATCCAGCAGCTTGACCGAAGACAAGTAGATGATCAGATCGTCCACATACAGTACAACGAGCATTAGCCCTCTCCCATCATCGCGCATGTACATGCTCGGGTCATTCTGGCAATGCGCAAAGGAGAGACCGGTCATGAAACCGTCCATCTCTTTGTACCATATCCTTGGGGCATGTTTCAGCCCGTAGAGTGCTTTCACCAACTTTGCACACCTTGCCCTTGGGAGCTTTGACTCCTTTGGATACCTCCATCAGCACTTCCATGTCAAGCTTCCCGTAATGGAAAGCTGTCGTGACGTCCATTTGGTGTATTTCCAGGTTCTTTGCAACTGCCATGGCAACGAGAGAGCGGATGGAGGCAAAGGTCACGATGTGTGCAAACGTCTCGTCATATTCAGAGCCCAGACGTTGAGAAAACCCCTTTGGCACTGCCCTCGCCTTGAACTTTTTGATTTTGCCATCTTGCTTCTTCTTCACTCGGAGGACCCACTTGAATCCCACCAGGTGGACCTTGTCGGGTCAATTCACCAGCACCCACGTGTTGTTCTTGGCAATGGACGCAAGCTTGTTGTCCACTGCCTCCTTCCACTTGGCCGCATCCGGGCCATTCATTGCCTCCGCCACTCTGGATGGCTCTCCCTTAGCCATGCACGACCAGCTAAGGCCAGTCCAATCGTCCTCATACCGCAAAGGTGCTTTCTTTGGTCGCAAAATGTGCCAGAGTGCCAATGCGGCTTTTTGCTTTGCTGCTGGTGCTACCACATGTGGTGGTGTGTAGTCTTCATTGTCGTCAGAATATTTGTAGGACTCCAAGTCAGACTCGGAAGCCCCGGATGCCTCGGTATCCACGTCCATGTCACATGCTGCATCATCTTGCGCAGCTGCTCTCCCATTCCCACCACCTGTTGGCAAAGCAAGTCAGTTGTCAGGTGCTTGGTCTCCGGACTCAAGCAACACTATCCACTCTCCTGCCTTGGGGGCAAGGATCGGGTGCAGCAGCTCTCCCTTTCCAAGGGTGCGTTCGTCAAACTTGACATCGTGGCTCCTCACGAGCTTGCCTGCTGCGTGGTCCCAAAGCCGAAAGGCTTTGTGTGACATGTCGTACCCAACCATGACGCACTTCTTACAATGTGTGTCAAGCTTGCCTCCAACTTCTCCCGACTGGATCTTCACCCATGCAGTTGACTCAAACACCTTCATATGAGAGGCGTTGGGTTTCTTTCCTAACCACGCTTCCTGTGGAGTCTTCATCTCCTTGTCCTTCTCCTTTTCACTCTTCTAAAAGGCGGTTGCTGGTGTGAGGTTCAAGAGGTAGCAGGCCGTTGTTGCTGCTTCTGCTAAAAAGTGAGGTGGGAGCTTGGCGTCGAAGAGCATGCTTTGCACCATGCAGTTGCTTTAGGGGTTGTAAGGGGTGGGTTTCTTGTGGAGGATGCCATGATGCTTGATCCAAGGCTTGCATGCGTTGTACTGAGCCTCGTTGTCACTTCGGTGCATCTTCACCTTCTTGGACATTTGCCGCTCCACCATGGCGACGAACTCAAGGAGCTTCTCTTGACCTCTCCTTTGGTTTTGAGGAAGTAGATTCACAACTTGCGGCTATAGTCATGGATGGAGGTCAGGAATTGCTTGCTTCCTCCGTTAGAAATTGTGCAGAAGGGTCCGCACATGTCACTATGGATCAGGTCCAAGACATTCTCCGCTAGTTGACCTCCTCTCCCAAACGGCTTCTTCTTTGCCTTTGCTTGGGGGCATGGATCACACAATGTGCACCCTTCTCCGTGCTTCATGGAACACCCTTCCATTATGCGGACCACCTCTTGCTCTTGCATCTTCTGGAGCATGCTGTTGGCCACGTGGCCAAATCGTAGGTGCCACAGCTGAGCGTCAGTGTCCTTGGTTGATGTGGCGGCCGCAGAGGTCGCCGGCGGTGTATCCTTTGGCTTCGGTGCCATTGTCTTGGTGGCACATGCTAGTCGCTCATCCGATTCCTTTTTTACTTTGGTTGGAAGCGCATAGAGGCCGTCGACTCTTAAAACTTGAAGTATGAGGTCATCTTTGGTGTACAAATTTTTTATGTCCTTATTTTTCAAGGCCACGGCTTCCTTTTTGGTGAACACCACTGTCATTTTGCTTTCGGTGATTTGTGAGACTAACAGCAGGTTCGCTGCAAAGGAGGGCATGTACACCAACTTTTGAGGATTGACCTCCTTCTTGGCACCGTTCATGTTGAACGTGATCACCTTGTCCCCTTTGCCCATGGCTTGGATGACGCCGTCATTTGCAAACGTGATGCGCATGTCAGATTCGGCCATGGAGTCAAATCCACCCTTCTCTTTTTAGGAGTGGTGGTTGGTGCCTGAGTCAAGGGCGAATGTCCTGGGCCTAAGGAGGCTACCCCCTTTGTGGCCAACCCTTTAGCCATTATGTTGGTGAGCTCCTTCTTCTCCTTCCCACCTTTGTTCCCGCCTTCTTTCCTAGGACTACGGCAGTCCTTGGCCCAGTGCCCAGCCTTGCCACAGTTGTGACAGTCACCGGGCTTCTTGGAACTCTTCCCGCCACCATTGCCTTTCCCTCCACCGCCACCGCTTCCGCTGTTGCCTTGACTCGAGCGAGAGCTTGTACCTTGTCCACCAAAGCGAGAGACATAGGCTGAAATACTTGCCTAACTGCAACTGCGTCGCATGGACTCATTGCGGACGTGTTCTGCGACGGCCTCATTTGTCAGATCTGCCTCCATCCAACCACCAAACACGATGATCAAGGACCCCAGATTTCCAGCAGCGCCATCAGAAGGATCAGGGCATGCATGTTGGAGTCAAGATTCCACTCCATTTGCTGGACCTCTTGCAGCACGTTGTCAAACAACTGCAAAAATGCGGGTATCGATTCTCCTTCCCTCACCCTCATCGACATCAACCTTTGGAAGATGAAGAGTCAGTTTGCAAGGGCATTTGATTGATGCACGCATGAGAGTTTGGCGTAGGCCTTGGCAGCCGACGAGCATCCTGTGATGTGGGAGTTTTGAGTCTCGTTGATTGGTGTCAAAAGTATGGCTAGAGCCATGCTGTTCTTCATCGTCTATGCTGCAAGGTCAGCTGTATGCGTAGTCAATGTCGCATTGGCAGGTGCTATCTCTGTCCCTTTTAGGATTTCGAGGTAGCCACGTACATCCACAACAATCTCAAACTGCCATTTCCACAAGGGAAAGCCTATCCCTGTGAATTTTGACATAGCCGCCTCGAGGCGGGCTTGAGTCGGATCCGCCATTTTTGGCGGTTACTCATCTTCTCTACTTCGCTACTACTCTGCTTCCTTGAGGCCGATGAGGCTGATGAGGCTGCTGACTGCAACCATTGTTAAAGGTGCAGTTGGTTCCGTTGCATACCCCTCCTGGCGATGATCGCCTAAGGCGATGGTGCCGTCCTGAGAAAAATAGAATCGGGGTTGTACCACCTTCTAAAGGGGTAGAGCTTTATTTTGTTGGGGCTCCAGGGTCGCTGGCTTGTTTGTGACCTAGTTGGGGCGAATGATTGTGGCCTAGTTGGGACAAGTGAGCACTGCCCACTATGGGCAGTGCATTCCTGGCCTATCTCAGAATAGACCAAGGGGACGTCCTCCATAGAGCAGTGCATGCCTTGTCTTTCCGTGCAACCAGCCAGCTAGCCAGTGAACAAGATGCATACCATTCAACAGTTATCCGGCGTAGTCCATGCCTTCGGCTCGTTCAAGTCAGCTGAGCTCCGATAGCTCTGGCTCTAATACCAGATGTTAGAGTGTGTGCTCCTTGAATGTTAGGCCTTGGTGTGTGAAGAGCCCTATCACAGCGAAAAGATAGACTAGGAGATTCGTGGAAGCCAAAACTAACCTGTCGGTCCTTGGCCTGGCCTGCTATTCTCATAGCTTGCTACAAGAAGCTACATGCACCTGTATCCAGTATCCTACTTGCACCAGTACCCGGTGCCCTCCTAGCACCTAATTTCTTGTGCAAGAAGTGCCTGGCCGTCGATCGTTCAGATTGACGATCTGTCTTGTCTCTCGACAAGTCGCTGCATTAGGTCGATGCCTCCCAAAGGTGGGTGCGGTTGCCCTGTTTTGCACGTGATTGGATGTGCTGCGAACGCGTTGACGGTCGCGGTGACCAGAGATGCTGCCACCATTGACCGAGTCTGCCGTCGAGGGCCCATCCACGAGACAGCCCCTCCGCGGATAGCGTACTTCACGCTATGCGCCAAGAGGGAAAGCCACCCTTGTGTGATGTGTTTGGAATGCCACGTGAAGGTGGAAGCCAAGAACGCCCCTGGTGTTCGGAGCACAATTTCTTGCTTGCTCGCTCGCTCCTCCTCCTCGCGTCCCTACGGTCGAGTGAAGTCAAACTTGAATGCAATCCGAATTTACGAAAATGGGAAAAAGGCTCGGAAGATCGAGAAACTCTGACAAGGCCCTGAGTGTACTAGAAAAATAGAAGTGCCTTGTTACGTAATGATTCATAATCAGCTTTGCAACAAAACAGTGACCAGTGTGTCGTAGCCAAATGTTGATGTGACAAGACTCTGTAAGATGGGCCTTTAGAAAAAATGTTTCTCATCGGTTTCTTTTGATGTTTTGAGAAACGTCTCAAACTTGAGGGCATCATTACACGGTGCATTACTCATGTACGTCACACTCTTCAAACGTCATACAGGTGGATTCCTGTCATGCCAAAGGTATGGTGTAGCATCGGCTATGCAATATGGATGTGCAATACAGAGCCAACATCCATTTTTTTGGAACAAGACCAATATCCAAGACAGATCATGGCAGCTACGGTTTAGTCAAACCACGCTTCGATGACCCAGAATGTGATGGTAAAGTGACTATCTTCCTTGGTTTTGGGGGATGGTTCAATTGATTTACATCCCTGGATGGAAATGAAATATACTTTTGCATGTCGCTGTGGTGGTATCCATAAAGGTGGTTGTCTTTCTGATGTATTCAATGATGGTGATCCCCTCTACGAGTGCCTCAGATTGGCACATGGAAAAATACTCTTTTGAGTGGAAGTGCTGAAGGTACACAATAGTAGACGTTGAAGCGACACTAATTGTTGCGACTTGGCAAACATAATCCATTGATGAGTTCCCAAATGGGATCCTAGGACGTCATTAAATGAACATAGAAAGATTTAAGAACCGGTCGTTCCAGGATCACCGGATGTGATTTGAAATTGTTCGAGCATAATCACATGGAATTGACACCTGAAAGGTGTCCTTCCAACATGTACCTCGTGGATTGTGATCATGGCACACCCATTTGCTGAAAACCATGTTATGAACACTTTGTTTGAGGATACGATCCTTGATCGTTGAGATTAGTTATCTCAACAAATTTAGTTAAAAGCAATGTACTTTTGACATGGACGTGAGCGGCAATCCACGGTACCATTTTAGATATAAACGATGGGATGATGGTTGAGACTAAGATCATCTAGGTCGGAGCATTATCGGGTCTGATGACGGACTTTGACGGCAAATGCGCGTGCCGGATGACCAGTGCCGCCTCCTTCAAACATGAGTGCAATCTTTGAAGTTAAAAACAGATGTGCTCATCAACCATGTCTGAGGACCTTGGGGCCTCCCAACTCTAAGATAAAGCTAGCATGCAAGGTGCATGGGCTTGGTGAAACTTGGTTGAGTTCAGCCAACCGACGCACAGTTGCAGAAATAGGTCCGGTAGACCTACGCGTCGTCATGAACACGTTGTTGCAAACGGAGAGGATTAATGTCTGGATCTTGGATTGCACATATTGGCAATGTTGCGGGGAGCTACCACCTCGGCAACAACCCCTCGGAAGAGATTAACTTTGAATGACATGGGAAGTGTTATGTGGACTTGGACAGTTTTTTCAAAGACGCCTGGTTAATTTGTCGTTAGGACGCTCCTTGCAGAGGGGGAGGACGCGTCACCACAATAGCTTGCTGAACACGTACCACACAAGTTGTGAAAAAAAAATCCATCATATGAACCCTCTTCCAAAATGGCAATTCTTTTTTGACAATCCACATCCCAGAAGGCATCGACCATGCCACCAATACACACCTATGAAGAGTCTTCAGTGAAGACTCACCAACACTTGTGAAGAACTTACAAGGATTGTACTTGTCTCACCTTGGCAAGAGGCAAGGGATCACGCAATCAACACTGGATGTTGTACTTGAATGACAATAACAATAAAAACACATGTGTGTGTAGTTGATTATGCGTGAACGTGACGCAACCTTGTTGCGGGTGACAACAGTTGACAGTTGTTCTTGTATGCATGTTTTTTTTGCATCCTTTACGTCATGAAGTATGCGATGATCAAACCTTCATGAGCAAAGGCAAACCGGGACGGTTCAAAGTAAATGGAGAGGAATGTAGCATGCGGACAATGTTTAGGAGTAAAAATGGTACTCAAATGTGTTTTTGGCACTTCGAGGAATCGAGATCAGGGTCTCGCGGACTCGAGGCCTGGGAAAAATGAAGGGATTAGAGTCTAGTTCAACTGTAGCCCGCAAAATGACCATCGGTCAAGTTGAAGGCAAGAGGAGTGCCACGATGGAAGATCCATTGAGTCACTCCTCCTCCGTTCTAGTCGGCCGCTAGGGTCCTGTTTTGACGTGGTTGTGCCACATGGAATGATAGGATGCACGTTCCCAAAAATGCCCTATGACGACCACGTCCGTTTGTGGTACGGTTTGTCTTAGCCAAAATGCCCGAGGCGACCATGTGCTGACTCCTTTGACTACACTTTTTTACGGCATATGCTTTGGCTCTGAAGTTAGTTGCAAAATGGACCATGCCTGTTAGACAAACCAATGATGCAAACCGTCCATTTTTATATGCAAACCATGTTCAAACCCTACCCCGAGCTACATTCTAGATGGAGGGTTTTATTCTCGCACAAGCACTTGCTTGGCCCTTTGGTAGCTGCGCCCAATAGATTCCCTTTCAACGCATAGGATGTCTTGGACCCCCCATGCAAACCACATGCAAAACCACCTTCGAAACAATCACAAACCCCTTGGCAAGGGGGTTTGTAATTTTTCAACAAAGTAGTTGACGTCAGCACTCTAAAGTGACATTCATGGGCCATTGTATTGGTGCAAATTTGGGTCGAAAACATGTCTTCAGGCAAACTGAGGGTAGTCCATAATTTTACTTCTATACCATGGATACGGTTTGATTAGTTTTCTTACTATGGATATGCATGTAAAATACTTTTGTACCAGTACTGGGCGGTTTTCATAAAATGTGCCAAACAGGGATAGATAGACAAACTGTCTAAGATTTTCTCGTTGTATGGACACCTGTTAGGCCTGCAATAACAAGGCCCAGAAAATTCTATTTCCCTTCATGGGACTCTCAGATCCCCCATGCAAACCATGCATAAACTCTCCCCGTAACAGTCACAAACACCTCGATAGAGGATTTTGTGAGTGTTGCATTGAAATGATGATGTGAGCACTCTCACACAACATGCATGTCACATCACTTTGATGTGAATATGGCACCAAAAGCCGTGAAACCTTAAAATGGGTATGATGTTTTGAAAACTTGGCTTTAGGACACATCGTACCTAAAAGAAAATGTGCCCAAAAAACAGGGCAGATCTGACTTTTGTCCTTCACATTGTGGGGTGACTTGAGAAATCAAGCCAAACATGGGATGTTAGCGCATTGTTCCCTTCAAGTTATCAAATCCATAGAACCAAGCATGTTGGGCATGCCAAGCATTCTTTTTGCAAGAATACCTAGATGCTTTGTTGTAATGTAATGAGCACACATCCCAATGCCACTATTCCCACAGAGTTTCATAAGGTATTCTGAATAAAGACACACTCACCAATATGCCCCTATTTCATTTGTTTTTGACTTTGACAAAATGGTGCCCCTTGTGCATATAAAAGAATAATCGTAGCCCTTATTTGCATCCAAACATGATTTTGATGTGAATTTCACATCAAGTCTATGTGACATGCATGCTGCCTGGAAGTGCTACCGTCAACATTTCTACTAGAAAAATCACAAACCCTTTTGTTGCAGGGTGTGTGCTTGTTTTGGACAAAGGAGGTGATACGTGGTTTGCGTGGGGGTCCCAGGATTCCCAAGCATTGAACGGGAACCTGGTGGACTTTGCTACCAATAGGGACACGCGCAAAACTAAAACCATAAACCCTGAATGTAATTCAGCGTAGGATTTGAACGTGTTTTCCATCCAAAATAGGGTGGGTTTGTGTGTGTAGAAAAGATATTGTTCATAAAGGGCATTCAAAAAGTGTAATTTTTCTCGGTCGCGATCTTGCAAGAGAAGGATATCCCCGTGAAAAGTGAGTGCGGCAAGACACTTGAATCTCTCTCCATACGTGGTTCTTTACTTGAGGCACGGTTGCTGTAATGTGCCCACAAAATGGGCAAATAGGAATATGACCCTCTTAATAAACACATTCAAAAATCCCTCTAGAGTAGATGTCCGATCTTAGTGAGTAGTGGAGTGGTCCTTGCCATCAACCACTCGTAGACCGCAGGTCAACGTTGTTGATCTTGCCACCTTACGCATTGCTCCAGTTCTTTCATACTCGGACTTAATATGACCTAAGCCAAGGATAGATGTCAAAACACTTCTTTTTTTTATCCGTTTGGATTTTTGGATTATTGCACGACCACAGCAAATGTTACGAGACCTTGCTTTCATGCCAGGACCTATGGTGTGCCAAGCAATACTTGTACAAATGTTGAGAACAGAATGCGGAGCCTCTTTTTGTATTACAATAACATGGAGTGCAGCAAAACTATGCACAATCTTAGCAACAGCTTATGAACAGCTCAGCAACAGAACACTGACAGAGCCTGGCCTCAACTGGGCACAACATCTTGCTAAGCGTCCAGCCTTGTAGTAAGAGCCTTGGCGTGTCGACAATTTTCCGGATTGACAGGCTTTCAGGATGTCAGTAAACCTCCTAGCCAGGCTGGAAAAACTCTGCCACAGTCAGCGGGTCGATGGAGGGACCTCTAGGGGACTCCAGTAGCACCTAATTCTGATTCTGGTATAGAGACTTAGTGGCTTGCAGAACTACAGAGTTGTTGATGCTGATACAATGGAGTTGGTGATGATGTGGAGACACTAGCCCTGGAGATGTAGCAATAACAACTGTTGCTCCATTTTAAACTGCTGCTCTTGCTGGGTTTCTTGGACACTTGGGTGGTGATTCCAGCGGTCCAAGTGGTCCCAGAAATTGCATCGTAGGTAGTGGTCCCAACGGTCCCGGCGGTCCCCGCTGCGACTGTAATGCGCCAAACGATACAGATGACAATAGATTTATTCCTGGTGATAGTGCATTATGGCCCCCACAAGGTCACGTGTGAGCTAGGCGACCTCGTTGATGCCGGTATAGTGGTTGACACAAACCTTGTAGAGTTTTAACTCTTCAAGATTTCCTCTTACAATGCAGTTGCCAAGTTGTCCAACCTTGGACCTCACTGTGGTGAGGTGGCCAAGGAAGTCCCACCTTTCTTGGACACCAAATGACGTGTACATGTCCAGGGCTTGAAAAACACCCTTTAGGGAGAAAAACCAGGAATCTGATGACCTGTACAGTAGAAAATTCCCTATGAGAAATTTCTCGGTATGGATAAACCCAGACCATTCTGAGAAAAAAATCAAAGAAAACCGTACCGGATCCAATCCCATTTGATCGTTACCAAATCTGATCCATCACCGGATTTAAGTTGGATTTGGATCAAATATGTAGAATATGTATTTCATTTTTTTAAAGTCCAATATGACTAAGCAGCCTTGGCATCCCCACCAAAAGTGAGGGACTTGTTATCTACCCCTACTTGCATGGGGACATGGTAGACCCTGCTAATGCCTGGTCCTTAAGGTAGTGGAAAATACTATGAGGGTACCTGGAGGGCCCAGCCAGCGTGGAGCCCGTGAGTTGTCCATGCAAACAGCCCCAAATGTAACGTGGAATAGGGCTTCACACTCGTTTTTATGTTAGCGGGAATTCCCTTCCTCTCCCCCCTACTCCCTTCAGTGCCGTCGGCACTTACGGAGAGGGAGAGGGAGGGAATCTCCTTCCTCCAATCCCTCTAGTGTTATTGGCCCTTTTTGCAGTGAGGGAATATTCCCTCACTGCAAAAAGGGAAGCAAGGTTCTTCCCTTCCCCGTTGGCGCCGTTGGTGCCTGCAGAAAAGAGGGAGAGGGAGAGCAACTCTCATCCCTCCCACATTAGCACTCTCATCACATAGAGAGCACGGGAAGAGAGGGAGCAACTTCCCTTCCCTTATCATGCCATGGGCATGTCTTATGCTTTGCGAGAGTTTTTTTTTTTTATTGGCTCATCAAAGCAAGCTCTCGATCGGCTTAGAGGTCGTCAAACTGAGGTCTCAGATTGTTGGTCCCAATCAGGTTGCATTTGGTCTAGAGGCTGTCAGCCATCGGACATGCCCGGCATTAGTTGAGCTATCTGGTAGCCCATTGCATTGGCTCTTTGGTTGTTCAAGCTCTAAGATCCATTGATGTCTCTAAATGCCGATCGGGCGACATTTGGTCAAACTTTCCAAACAATTTGAGTGTTGAAATTGTTTCAAATGAATCTCTCCATCAATTGGAAGATCTTATGCACATTTTTTTTCTCTCGCAGAAGCTTTGGCTCTGATGCCAGTGTAACGGTGCTACACAGTTTTGTGACTACTTTTGGGACTAAATGTAGACCCTCCAAAAGTGTAGTTCAAGGCGAGCGAGTGACTGGCCGCCTCAACTATTTTGGGTGAGACAAGTCATAGAAAAACGGACAGGGCCATCATAGGGCATGTTTGTGAACATACAGCCTAGCATGTATCTAGCCTTATTCTTACACATGGCACCATAGGGAAAATCTAGAAGTGGGGGAATAAATGACGCGGTGGATTCTCCATTGCAATACTCCTCTTGCCTCGATTCCGGCCAAAAGATGTTTTCCGGGCTAGATTGAAAAAAGGCTCTTGCCTGTGGGCATGTATCCTGGCGTTGAGTCCACGACACATCAGCCTCAAGTTCCCAAGAATCCGGGAAATTTTGAAATTCCATTTTCAAACCTGAAAGTGGTGCATACGCTACATGTGCTTGAATTCTCACCCTTGAAGATCGAACTACACACAAGATGGTTTTTGGCCACCTTTTCATTTCCAAAGTTGGATGTGTCTCTACCATTATGGAACCAGACAGGTAGAATATCTTACCAGGTTTGAAAAGATTCACAATTGCTTTATGGAGGGATAATTACAGCCATGTGGTAAATTGTTGTTTTCACTATTTTTTGTCAAAGGGCATGCTGTTACGTCACAATGCTTCATAAATGTGGCAAGATATGATTACCATAGATTAAAGCAATAAATCTGGGTATGCTAAGGCGCAATAACATTTCACGTTGCATTCAAGTCTTGACATTCAAGAAAATACACACACACACACACACACACACACACACACACACACACACACACACACACACACACACACACACACACACACACACA